>QFDV01000278.1:26749-73506 GCA_003315845.1 Lactarius trivialis
GGGCACCTCGACGACGGAGAGGCTCACGAGAAGGACTGCCATTAAGAATGGGTTAAAGATTGGAAGTAGCCGATACACAGGCTCCAGATAGAATGACCTGAATTGAACTGGTGTAAGCGATAGCGCGCAGGGGCCAAGAGAGAGCTGAACGCACGAAATAGAAGCGACACTAGGCTCGTGGTCAACGTCTGGTCTCGGATCAGAAATACACGGGCACTCACTTTCCAGTACCGAAGAAGCCCACCTGGACGAAGAACAAAAAGAACAGCGCAATTCTGACATCATCAAGGCTGAGACGGCGTGGATTCCATCTCGGTTCATCTTTGCCACCATCGGCTTGCGCGGGGTGTTTCGGTCTTTCTGAACGCACGGCCTCCTCGACTCGCGTCCAGAGATACAAAGTCGTGCAGTACGACAGGTAGAAAAGACCCTCGGCCCGGATGGACAGGAGGACGAAGCACGGGCAGAACGAGAGGAAGTAGGTGAGCAGGCGCCCCTCCGCTGTCCTTGGAGCTCTCAGGAAGAACGGGAAAACCGCGGAGAGCACTGGAATCACATCAGAGAAGCTTGCGTGTGTATCGAGTTGGACGCACGAAAGATAGTCCATCCGGCTGCTTGATTTATGCGCGGGAGGCCCTGCTTGGCTTGGAGGCTCCGTACAGAAGCCGCGGTGACCAGCATACTGAGCGCGGTAAGTAGCAGCTGAAATGTGGCGGGGACGTCAGCATGCCGAAATGGACAAGCGGGTCCAGCCTACCTGAATCCGAGCGGTGACTCTAAAGTTGAAACGTGATACATGCACGGCGACGGTGGATTCCATCTCGGATACCTTGCGCACGGCCAGCTCCCCAGCCAATAGCATACAGACCCCACCAGCCATTCTGTAACTCTGGCGTTAGCAAGGGCAGGAGAAACACCCATGGACACTTACATAGTACCAAGGCTCTCAGAAGGGTCCACGCGGAGTAATGGGAAGACCGCGGTGAGAAGACACGAAGCTGCCCATGGTCCAAAGAGCCTCCCTCTATCTTCCCGCCAGGATGTCAAGGGCCACCCGAGCCCAATAGTGACGAAGCCAGCGCTCCAGACTGCACGGTTGTCGTACCCAAACTTCAGGTCACGTCTGAGATTCTCGTACAATAAGAGTGTGTGAAGCAACTTACGACCATACTTTGCAACGCAACCACAGCCAAAACAAAGCCAAGTGCCGTGTTCGCAATCCATCTTGGGTCCAAATTATGATTGCGAACGACTGATGCTGCCACAGATGCGCTCCTTGCCACGTTTTGCCAAAAATAGAAGGGAAATAGGATGTAGATGTGCAGAGTCCACGGCAGTCGCTGGATAGCAAAAAACACACAAGAGGCGACAGCCGCGGTAATGAAAAAGAATGTTATCCATAATGAGCTGTTTGAAGGTGGCCGAGAAGGCACCAGAATATATGCTGCGCTGAATGCAATCCAACCAATGTAGGCGAAAGTAACGATGGTGCGAATGAGCGTGCGATCGTACGTCTCCAGATAGCGGATGCCACCAAGCGTCGCCTTGATCAGTTCGTGCGAGTGGTGCCGAGCCTCCTGGAAGCGACCAGATGCGATGAGGCTCTCGATGGAGGATAGACGCTGAGACCCTGGGTACTCCGAGACAGACGACGGGTGATCAAGGAACTCATATGGCTTGTACTGAATTGCGTGAGCCTTCTTAAGCTCTGTGTCACATAAGTATCTAAGGTACCATTGTATGAGAGCGGTCTCACCATGTTTGACGCGATAGTGCTCTAACACGACCTGGGTTCGAGGTTAGGTCATATACACAACCATATTTGAACACTTACCCTGGCATTCACGACACCGGCTTCTGCGACCTCCCTCTCTCCACCACGCATGTTGAGGTACCCATCTTTACTCGGATCGACATCGGGAAGGATACCAACTGAGTTGACTGGCCAAAACGTGCCCAGCAGAGCCGACATCAATGAGGCGACATCCGCTTGCTCGACGTCACGCCGTACAATGTGCGACAGCTCCCACGGTGTAACATAGTCGTCCGCTACTCGGGGGAAACTCAGGTCATGAATGGGTTTACGAATGCCGGCACCCCAGGCAATCAGTGGGGTGCGAGTGTTGTCGGGATCTGAAGAGGAATACGTGAGCGAGGAATGCTTTTGAAGGTGAAGAAACTTACCGCCGTCCCCGTGGTTCCCAATCTTGGACATCCCATGGTCGGCCGTAAAGATGTAGCTTGTCTCTTGGTCCCCATAGAATTCAGAAAAGAATTGCTCCGTTTCGCGAACGATATCGTCGACAACGCGAATGTTGTTCATGTATTCCTATTTTGGTGTGAGAAGCATAATAAGCATGACAGGCAGTGTGGACGTACAATACCTTCGAGTGGGGCCTATATGAGTGTCCTGTGGTGTCTAAGCCCAGAAGATGGAGGAAGAAGACCACCTGAGGGGCGCGAAGCTGAGCATCCAGTGTCTCATTCGTGGTAGCATTACGAAACAACGACTTGAGTTGGTCAAGAACCCATATGTCGAGTTCCGTAGCATCTAATAGCCAGGATTTAATGTGCAAACCGATGCCCGGTAGTCGGGCTAGACGTACCTTTCGTGAAGTCCTCGTGATCCCCATGATATGACCATCCCTCGACTCTCCCAGGCGTGGCTCCCTGAACAAACATGGGAAGTATATCAGGCGAACCAAAAGAAAACGTGTGGCTGGATTGATTGAACACGGAATCAAAGTCAACCTAGAAGTTCTCGTGTCTGGCAGCGAGACCTCGCAGCGTGGATTATTAGCGTACCGGATTTGTCTTCCATCCCTAATTTTACAACACTGTAAGCGCATATATGAAGCGGGAGCAAGTCAAGGCCCACCTTGGTTACAGCAGATACGTCTTCGTACATCCCACCTGTTGTGAAGTAGCATGCATATGGCCCGAGTCGAACTGAACGCACGGACCGATGATAGCGACGTGTCCGGGTCTACTTTCCGTTGGGACGCGTGTATGCGAGACACCATACGCGCCTCTGTTTTCTACAATGTCCCTAAGATAGGGCGCGACGCGCTCCGGGGTGCCCGGTACGATCTGGGTAGCATTTGCGCTGAAGACGAAGTCTGCACGCAGTCCATCGCCTGGCGGGGCGCGAGATGCGGTTTCAACTTCACCCTAGAAGCAAGCATTGACGGGACTCGCACCTACTATGAGCACAAGACGTTTCGCCTGCGCTTGTGACAACCTGTGCTGGTGCATGCCGTGGACAACTGGACTTGTGAAATAACAATCGAAAACAGTTCCTATGTAAACCAAGTGAAAGACGATGCCGAGTGCGAGAAGACGAGCTGTTGAGCCCGAACTTATTGTCATGATTGTGAGTTACTGTTGGGAGTGTAGGAGCATGAGTGCGGCGCTATTGAAGTCGTGATCGAGGCAGAGGTAACCGGCCGGGCCGTTACTGTCAGCGACGATGAGAACTCGATGGGTTGACCCAATGAAATATCTCTGGGTTGATTAAACGTGGAGGCGAGCTACAACCGCGGATACCCTCTGGTCTGCGAATCCTTTCTGTACACTTTTAAAGCAACCACCACGATGACCACGCAAGCCACGATACCAACGTCTCCAATCTCCCAAACAGTCAGATATACCGTACGAAGGTGAGTTGGGATAATCACTCATGCCTAGCGGTGTACCGTAATGTTATCAGCTCGGATGTTTTGTCGGTGAACAGGGTTAATGTCGCCGAGGAGAAGAGTGAGCGTGTTATATGGTACAAGGTGCGTTCGTCTCTGTCTCTTAAACGTTCACACTCCGGATTCATGCGATGACAGGACCGGATATTGTCAGACAGTGAAATCATAGAGCATGTCGTCGTGCGTCGCAATCTTGTGCTCGCTATGTTTTTATTTGATAATGGATATTTGTAGGACAACGCAACCTCGAAGGTATTATGGGAAATACATCGACCTTTGCGTGGCTGGTATATTCGTCTGCGGGCCCCCAACTTTCCCCGGGGTGTCTTCGTGTCCCTCACCCCCGTGCCCCCCACCTCTCCGTACCATTCTCCTAGCTCGCTTAAGTTCTCATGCCGCACTAATGTCGCGCCACCATTTGCGAGCCGGCCTTCTCCTTCGCCTCGCGTCCCTATGGCGTCCCACTCCTCCACAGATTCGGATGTGACACTCACAGAGGTGACGAGTGGCCAACTTTCGCCGACGCACACCTACCCGCCTGCGCCTACGCCTCCGACTCTGCTCGCCGCCCCGCCATCTCCAAGTGCTGTACATGCGAAGCTTGACCAGCTTGCGCAGCGGCATCCGAGGACGCGTTCTGTGATCTCCCAGTTTATATTGACACCTCCTACACACGCCTCTGCGACCCCAGCGTCCGAGGGATTATTTTCGCGAGCACTCCGTGCCTTGAGAAACGGTGCACCCACACAGAGCAACTCGTTTTCGCTGAGCCCTCTTCCAGACGGGTCGACGCTGGCGCCGACGGAGGGCTCACAAGTGGCACATGGTCTGACACCCTTGGTCACCTTCCACGATACTACGCCCGTGTTTTCCGTCAGTTCATCGACGGGTGTCTTTGAAGTACACATCGACGAAGTCGGGAAGCTCGGGGTCGATCTTGGGTTTTGGATCGCCATTGCGTTGGCATACGGCGAGTTTCTAGGAGATCGAGAGGTAAGTCAAGGACTGTTCTTGGTAGGCTATGTTCACACGCTTTTCAGGGGTATTTGGCAGCAGCCGCAGATTAGAGTACAAGCTACAAGCCTCGTGTCTGTGCTGGTACACAGGAAATTCGATCGTTTCGTCGCGGCAAGAACCGGTTCTATATTGATGAGGTTTCGCTGCCCCGGCCAGCATGTAAGATTCATACGGACTCGGTGGTAATGCGTTGCGCGGGTTTGGGGCAGACTCGGCGACCACTTGGAGGTGAACCCCAGGAAATATGCGTGGTACGGTAGAGATGACTGACATCTGATGGACGTGTTTCGAATCGAGCGCTCGGGATGAGAGACTGGGCCTAGAAGGGGGAGATAAGATAAATGAGGCTAGGACTACAACTAGGCGGTTGCCTGTTAAGGTAAGGGAACCGTGAGAACGCTGTGCCACAGACGCGCCGAATTGGGACGCGACCTCCTCCACGGCGTTTACGATTCTTCATTGCTTTCCTCTCTACAGTGATCATGGCTGAACCAGGACCCTCAAAGTCGCGTCTTCTTGCAGCCCTCGATCTCACTATTCCTGACGCGGAGGACGATTCATCTATTCCCTCAATCCTGCCATTCTTACAATCACAGAAAACCGGCGACAAGCGCAGGCGAGGCGCTGGATACTCTGGTGCACTAGTAACACCCGTGAACAAGCGTCAGGCATCCCGAGTGCCGCGTGCCGACCTCGTCGAGCTCCCTTCGGGCCTCCTTGCGAACACTCAGTCTCCAAGTACGTAACCTCCCTTCGAATGAGACCCCGTCTTTTGTTGACATCATTGGTTAGATGCGGCGGTCACTGATCCAATTCTCCCACCCGAGGAGCGCGCTGCTCGTGAGAAGCAGTCTTTCCTTTCATCTATGTTCCGGGGCAACTCGTCGGACAATCCCTTGGATGCCGAGTTTACCGTCAGAGACGAAGTGCAAGGCCCATTAACCAGACTAGATTTTGGAGGAGACGACCAAGACCAAAGGCACGTGTACCTCCTGGTTAATCGTAAAACTATTAACGTCGGATTAGGTTGGCGGACTTTGTCTCGAAATCCATCGATAATCTGGCTCAGGACATGCAAGTCAAGGATGGAATGAAGTACCTGACCTTGAAAGAGTCTGTACAATGATGCCCCATACCTTCTCTTCACTGACACCACGCGTTCCCTCAGTGCGAAGGACCTCATTCCCGGAATGGAGGTCCGCCTTATTCCCCATCAAATCATCGGCGTCAGTTGGTAAGACTCCGCACCGTGTCGAGAGAAATGCTACATTACCATCCTAGGATGTTGATGCAGGAGAAAGAGACAGCGTACAAGGGCGGTATTATGGCGTTCGTACCCACTTCTTTCGTCTCTGTCCGACTGTCTGAGCTTTGAACCGAAGTGACGAAATGGGACTTGGTCTGTTTGTACCCTGTGTGGAACGCGCGCATGTTCTGATGACCCCATCTAGGTAAAACCGTTCAGATGATTGCCACTATGGCCATGAATACGCCCGGTCCCAATGAAAAGTCCCGCACAACCCTCGTCGTTGTTCCAGCCGCACTGTTGCACCAAGTCTGTCATTATATTATGTGACGGCATGCGTCTTTTGACTTGCTGGTTTACGTAGTGGAAGGAAGAACTGGAATCGAAGACGAACGGGATCTTTTCGGTGCATATCCATCACAGTAAGACTAAACTCAAAACTCTATCCGCAATACGGGAAAAAGACGTAACGTTCTTCTATCCTCGCCTAGTACCCATCTCATCGCGCGGATGGGCAGGTCATCATCACGACATATCACATGCTCATCGCCGACTTTGTCGTTAAAGACCCTAATGTTGACCCGGAGGATGAAGTCGAATGGCTGATAGAAAATGGGTCATTTTTCATCGCCTATATGTCACTATGTCACAACTAAATCTTGCCACCATAGTGGTCTGTTGGCACGTATGAAATGGTACCGCGTGGTGCTTGATGAGGCACAATTCATTCGTAACCGGTCTGTTAATTTGCTTTTTCGTGACGATCACCTAATCTTATTTTGGTTGCATAGAAACACACGGGCGAGCAAGGTGGTTGCTCAGCTTCGTTCTAAATACCGTTGGATGTTGACTGGCACGCCGGTCACAAATTCATTGTGTGTATTCAATTCGCGCACGCACCTGGAGAGTCGAAAGTGACCCGATGATAGGATGGATCTTTACGGGCTGATTCGCTTCGGTCGTTTCCGTCCGTGGAACGATTGGCAATCATTTCACGAACACATTGTACGTCTCCACTTCGAGTGTATTTTTGTGGCGAGGGCTAATCCCACGTCCATACCTCTTAGACCAAGGTGCAGGTGCACGATGCGCCGCTGGCAGGCGCACGCGCACAGAGTATTCTGAAGCCCATTTTGTTGCGACGGACTAAAGATTCGAAGCTCGAGGGAAAGCCGTTGCTTACGCTCCCACCTAAGACTGTTGAACTGGAGACGTTGCAGTTCTCTCCCGAAGAGCGCCAAGTGCGATCATTATCCTTAGATATGCGGGATTCCGAGCTGATTTACTCTACAGATATATGACGACTTTGAGAAGCAAGCGAAAGTCCGGGTAAACAAGTTCATTCGCGAAGGGACAATTATTCAAAAGTAAATTTCCTGCTTTTTCTTCTTCCTCTCGCTTATTTCTGGGTGTACAAGCCATTCCGCGGTACTGGTGATGATTTTGCGCCTGCGACAGCTGTGTTGTCATCCACATCTCACTCTCGTGAGCATATCGTCCCCCTTTTCTTAATGGACTCGTTTTATTTTTGTAAACGAAGATTCAAGCAGAGGAGGGCGATGACCCAACCTTGCTGGTGAGAAGTGCGAGCGATAGGGAACTTGCTCGTGCGAGGAGAGTAATGGGACCAGAGTGGGTTGTGCGAATAAAGAGCAGGTAGGCGCCTCGCGTCCGTCCGTGCAACGGTTGTCGTCTCATGTAATCTATGCTACCCGACAGGTCGCTAGCTCGCGCGCGAGCGATCGAACTTGATTTCACGAACGGTGCGAATGAAGACGATACTATGTGCCCCGTGTGTCACGACAGTACGCGAGCACCTCCGATATTCATGTCTCGTTCCCGCTAAACCTTCACCGCGCAGTCTACGATAACAACGGGAGGGTTTTGAAATGCGGGCACGAAGTCTGTGCAGGTGAGGCTGAGCGCGCTATTTATCGTGTACCGTTGCTCACTTGGCGCGCGACAGACTGCTTGGAAGACATGAGTCAGTCTGCCATTGTCCATGATGGGATGTTCGGCTATGGGGATGAACGGCAGAACATGCTTGCGGAGAAGGCGTTTGAAGATGCAGAAGCGAAAGGTTTCCGTCCTTGTACGTTCTTATCTTATCTTCTCCTACCGCCTCTGTGTTTGTTACTCATTCTGAGCGTGTCGGATGGACTAGGTCCGGTGTGCAAGAAAATGAACGACATTAGTCCCAACTCCATCTTCCTTTCCAGTGCCTTCGAGCCTTCGCCTGAGGAGTTGCGTTTGTTTGCTCGTAACGAAAAGGAACGCTCGCGTCTTGCGCGGGAGAGGAAGTCGGGTATACAGGAAAGGAAGCCACTAATACCGAAGGCAGAGCCCGCCCCGCCAGCGAATCCAGAAATAGTCGAACTGAGCTCGGATGAGGAGATGCCGGATTTTTCACAGATCTTGGCTGGCACGAAACAGGAAGGTGCGTCGTGCGCCGTGTGCGCGAATGTGAGGACTAATCCAGTCTCAAGTGAAAGTGAAGGGTCTCCCCAAAGACGTGAGCTTCTGAGAAGGGCAAGTGATATAAGTGTGTTGACTGGACTGCTACCGCAGGAGAAACCTCTCAAGTCAAGCGCCTCCGACGATGACGACGACGAAGTCAAACCTGAGAAACAACCCGAACACAAGCAAAGCAAGCAGCCTGCCGCGCGCCAAGAAATTTCGAAGCCCAGCCAACGCACGGTTGCCACCTGGCGCCGGGGGGACGACGACATGGAACCGAGCGCAAAGATGATGGCGCTAGTGGAGCAGCTCACCATTGCAGAAGCTGCTGGCGACAAGACGATCGTGTACTCCCAATGTGACAAAGTCGTCTTTCTTTCGCAGCTGGGCAACGTAGCTGATATATGTGCGCGCAGGGACGTCGATGCTAGACCTGCTAGAGACCTTGCTGCCAAGACACGGCATCCAGAACTTGCGGTACGACGGGAAGATGAGGAGCGAAGCTCGCGAGGCGGCCCTCGCCGCGTTCCGCAGGACGTGCGGGCCCAAAGTCATCCTGATCAGCATCAAGTGCGGCGGCGTCGGACTCAACCTCACCATCGCGAACCGGGTCGTCAAGTACGCGCGCGCGCGCTCTTCGTTCTTACGCGAATTCCGGGTTCTCATTTTGAGTTTGATGTAGCATGGATCTCTCGTGGAACTACGCGGCGGAATCGCAGGCGTACGATCGCGTCCATCGCCTGGGGCAAGAGAAGGACGTGTTTGTGAAGCGTTTGGTTGTAGAGAATACCATCGAGGAGCGTATGCTGCGACTGCAGGAAGTCAAGATGGGTACGCCGTGGTCCATCTCTGCAAACAAGGATGTTAATGTGTTTTTCAAGGGTTGGCCGATGCGGCTCTCGGCGAGGGTACGGGGGTAAAGCTACATAAGCTTAGTGTCAGAGAGATCAAAGCCGTGCGCTCCTTCATCCTCCTCCTCACACATAATCTCGCCTATTCATGCTCTTTCTTTCTTAGCTCTTCGGTATGGTGCCTCCGCCGAGAGCCCCTGATGCTCCTGAACGGAACGCGAGCGCTGACGACGACTGATCCATGCGCACGCTGCTTCGGTTTGGTCACCTACAATCTACTAGTCGTATGCTTTACTACTTTATACTACAATCGGATATTTGCTACCTTGCTATCGTATGGATCAAAGCAAGCATTATAATCAATACCTAGGGGCTGCCCCCACCCGACTTCCCTCGTCTTAATTTCCTCAGCCTGGCGAAGATGCCCTTTGGTTCCGCCTCAGGCTCGACGTCTTCCGCCTCCAGCTCTTCCTCAGGCGCCTCTTGTGCAGCACGATGCCGTTTCTTGTACTCTGCAGGCGTCTCGATGTTTGTGCCAGCATGCCAAATACCCCTCCTAGCCGCCCTAGATTAAAAAACCCGCGTTAGTCAGACCTTGCGTGCCCAGTCCGAGAGAGAGCAAGCACACATACTGCGCATCGGCCTGCGCTGCAAGGAACGCGTCCTGACCCCAGCCACCATACTCTGCAGTCACGCCCGTGTATGCGACGCCCCACCCCGCGCGGACCATCTCGAGAGGCAAGTTGCGCCTCGCGGCGCGGCGCGGCCACCACCACAGGCGGTGGGGGAGGAGTGGCAGCGCGACGATGCGCCCGTATTGGTCGCGCTGGAAGAGCTGGCACTTGATCCGCCGGCCGTGGACTTGCTCCTTGAGCCATGCGAGCGCCTCGTCGGAGTGCGCCTGCGCAGGCTTCCCGAAATGCGAACGCTGCGGGAGGGGAGTAAGTGAGAGTTGAGAATGGGGGAAGAGGGCATACCTCGGGAGCGTCGACACCCGCCATGCGGATGTGGATCGTGTTTCTCACTAATTCTGTATTGTTGTTGTGAAGGCGCCGTGCGGTGGGTTAGGGTTGTTGGGATAGTCAGAGGATATCATCGTCGTCTCGTCTGCATGAGGGAGTCGCGGCGGCGCGCGCACCTCTAGAACGAGTGGGTATGTGCCTGAACTTGAGCGGCCCACGCCAGCCAAAGCCCGGGGTATGGTAGAGACGAAAGTTGTCTCCATCGCCCACGCTGCGTGCCAACAAAGAAAAAGTAAAAAAGCGCGCATCAAATGGGTCGTTTAACCGCTGAGGGTATGGGCTCGCACGCACCTGGTTACGACGCCTGTGATCCAAGGCCTACGCCCTAGGATCTTGGGGGTGATCCACTCGGCACTCGCGATGCGCTGGAAGAAGCGGCGGTAGATGGAGGTGGTGCCGAGTGCAGTCGCGGAACCGAGAAGAAATGCGGTGAGCGCAACAACGATCGTGGTGGTATCGGGTTGGTCGGGTAGTTGGAGGCGAAAGTGAGCAGCGGCAGCCTGAGCAGGCGTCGGCTTCGAGCCTGGATCTACATCCCGAGTCGTCAGTTCATCGGAGTGGGGCTGCTGGCCAGAGGGGCACCCGGAAAGTTGTAGAGCTTGGGCTAGGACTGACCGTCTATCTGGTTAGACTGGGGCTCGCTGGCATGGGCTGCGGGCATCGCGTTGCCTGGGGCTTGAATAATGCAGATGGTAGTTTGAGCGTTGGCACGTACCGTGTGTTCCAAACAAGAAAGGCATGCGAGATCTACGGTTTACAAGAAGCGTTCAGTAATTACTGCGACTTTGAGGCTTTGACGACGTCACACGAGGTAACCACGAGGCAAAGACTGCAGTCGTTGCCAGATGATTTCATCGATGTCGACAAAACGAAATGCGGCGGTCATAAATGTGAACCAGTGGTACCATATAGTATTTCATCCCATACTATGGAATTACAACATCGGATACGACTAAGGTATTATGTGGTGCCACCTGCATCCGGACATGCGAAGATTGTCCTGACGCATTATCATGGCCTCCGTGACTATGACCGCTATTAGACGAATTATATTTGTTCGCTGTACTGGAATTGAATGGTAGGGGAATGGAATGCAGTGAGTCGGGCGACGACGACGTTAGCTCTTATACAAAGGAGAAAACAACTGGAAGGTTGGCGATAACGGTATTCGCGTTGGAACGCCCAATCGTGCTGAGTTTGTTGTCGGGGTCGGGGGATTTCCAATTTAAGAGGAGACACGACTCGGAGCGGAGACCGAACCCATTGGCAGGCTCTTGGACAGGCTTCCCTTTTTATTTCAATCTGCATCCATATTCTACCGCAAGCAGCAGGATATAAAATGCAGGAGAAAAAAGAAAAAGACAAATCTGCAGAAGACACAGGTCGTGGACGTGGTCGCGGGGTAAGAGTTGTGGAGTAAACCCAGAAAGGCAATCGAGCGCAAAAAGCTAAATATGATATCATCACGTGACCAAAGCCATGCCACCATTGGCGCCAGTGTGCCCGGCGTTGTAGGTTTCTTTCCCCTCCTCCGAAAAGCCCTGATAACACGATTGGGTACACGAGGTGGGGCAACAAACCAGATGTGCAGACACGGCCGTACGTTTCTCGCCCCTCTATCCTGCTCCCCATTGGCGGCACCTCAGCTAGAAGACAATGTTACTCCCGACATGTCCTTCGTTCGCGCTACCGCTCCAGACGCTGTCATGTAACTACCTCACGTAAGTGCGTACGGTCTCTTGAACCCACACGCGCTTCACCTGACACAATCACTTCACTTGTACAGACTACATCATAATCACATTGAATGCAGTCCCATCCACGCCGCCGCCACCCAATGCAAGCTACGCACGCCCATAGAGACAAGAACGACGCGACTGCGGCGCGTATGCACAACGCAAGCCGCAAGCGACGACGACGCGACCTCGGTGACGGCAGCAAGGCGACGATGGTGACAACGACGTGCCGACGACGTCCATGACCATGGAAAATAGATATCGGCAAGGCAACAGCGGCAAGGCAACAAGGGTGAAGATGACCGTGACGACGACGACAATGGCAACGATTGCAAAAACCTTGGCCGCGACGACAATTGGGTTAGGGCGGGAACGGCGGCGGGGGCAGGGGCGGGTGTGATAACAGTAAATTTTGAAAACCAAAATATACATGTTCTTGGCCGATATTTTGTTTCTATTGTAATCACCACACAATCACCACAATTATCGGGGGGGACTAGTAATGTGCGATAAGTAATGGAATGATACTACCAATAATTTGGCCTCGCTAACGGCGCGGGAGGTTTTTCATGATGCGATCTGCACCATGACTCAGAAGGAAACGCAACATGTTGGACATTTTGTGTCGCAATGCCAGAACCAATGGGGTTTCGAGGTTATTGTCTCGTGCATTCACATCTGCGCCGTGTTCCAGTAGTAACATCACAGAAAGGATAGTGTCGTCATAGGAGCAGTGCCCGGCGGGAAGCGCGAAATTGTTGGGCCCTAACAACAGATGCAGAGGTGTTTTGTCTGTGCGGCTCCTCAAATTAGGATCTGCGCCATGCTCCAGAAGAAAACGCGCGATGTTGGACTTTCTGAGTTGCATCGCCATAACTAATGGGGTAATGTCGTCATTGTCTCGTGCGTTCACATCTGCGCCGTGCTCCAGTAGTAACTGTGCAAAAAGGATAATGTCGTCGTCGTGGTAGGAGTAGCGCCCGGTGAAAAGTGTGATATCGTTGGGCCTCAACAATAGGCATAGAGGTGTTTTGTCTATGCGGTCCCTCAAATTAGGATCTGCGCCATGCTCCAGAAGAGAACGCGCGATGTTGGACTTTCTGAGTTGCATTGCCATAACTAATGGGGTGATGTCGTCATTGTCTCGTGCGTTCACATCTGCGCCGTGCTCCAGTAAGAACTGCACCATACGACTGTCCATGTCTTTGTGATTGCTAAGTAGCAGTGCGTGCAGTGGAGTGCGTCCTCTTGTTCCACGAACGTTAACGTCCCCACCGCGCTCGAGTAGAAGCTCCGCAACCCTGACGTGACTTCGGCTTAGTGCCGCAACCAACGGGGAGTCATGTAGGCCGCCAATAGCGTTTACGTGCTGCGGGTATTTGACGGCGAGGTGCTCAGCTAGGTCATGAAGTCCACCAAGAGCGGAATAGTATAGAGGTGTATGCCGTGTAGTAGGCTCGCCAAATATCCCAGAAGAGCCATCTATGTTGTGTATCCGTACCCACGATGCAAAATATGGTTTGTCCGGGTCAAACAGATCCATCATCCCACGCTTCACGTGTGACGCAACGTCTTGAAATTGGGCATGCACGACCCAGTGTTCAGCCGCATATTCAGCCAGAGGGAAGTCCTTGACTCTCCGTGTGTCGATATGACTGTCCAGATGGAGAAGAAATCCGAGACAGGCCTGTGCAAGAATGACGTGTGCGGTTTCGGGAATAATGTGATACAGAGAAACATCTCTGATTGGGGTTGCAAGGCGGTTCGACATCAAGAACTCCTTGACGGAGACATGCGAAAACTGCACCACCCGCTTCGGGATGAAGCCGTACTCGGTGATGGTGATCAGACTAGAGCACGTAGACAGCACAGCCTCTTCTTGGTCATTCCAGCGCCAGTCCGCGTGGAACTCCGGAATACCTCCCGTGACCACGTCAAAGTCGAACGTAAGGATTTCAGCGAGCTCCTCTACACGAAGTGGTCGAGAGGCGAACGCGAGGCAGTGGAGGAGACGACGAGCGTGTTCTTTGTTGTCCCCGTGGATACCTCTCAACACACGTTCATATGTCTCATCCAAGGTTTGGGGCAACTTCGAAAGAATACCTCGCACATTTCGTTGCACCGACCGCCGCAGGGTCTCCAGCTGGCAGACAATCCACTGGAACCTGGAAAATGTATGATAAGAGGTATTATTGTCGGACATGAAGCGACACCCTTACATTCCGTCCGCTCTTTCAGAGAGCTCCTTGACCACCAGTTCCTTATCCTCATCCGGCCATCCACACATCTTCCTGTCAGAGTATACGATGGTGCTGACATAGTCAGCGATACTCTTTTTTTGTTCGCTTTGGTCATGAAGTGAAACGGCCCGAGTGGTCAGTTGGTTGAGAACAGATTTGATGTCGACTTCGGGGCGGCTAGTCACGCATACACGCAAATTCGGAAGGTGCAGGCCAACGAGGTCTTGGATAACGACCAGGACCTCCTCTCGTGGGGTTTTTGGCCATCCAGAGTCGTCGGGACACTCATCGAGTGCGTCTATGACAATGTAAATTGGGTATTCGGCTAGGACTGAGAGCATCTGCTTCAGACATTTTGTTAGGTCGTCATCGGTAGGTTTTCGCGTGCCATTCCCATGCGTTGAATAAAGATGGGAGATCACATCATAACAAGCGTCTGGGAAAGTAGAGAGCTGGGAGAGAAGTGAAGTGATAAGGTTGCGGGCGTTTTGTTTCTCGTCGTCTCGAAAGTCAAAATAGAAGTAAGCTAAATGGGCTTGTCCGGGCTTGCACAGTGCCATGATATGCTGTATGATTGCGGAACTTGTAATCAACATGAGTCCTCGAGATCAGCGACAGTAGATGGGAAATGACGGACCAGAGGATGCTTTTCCCAGAGCCCGCTATGCAGGTCGGGGAACGGTCAGAATTGAGGAGCGAAAGAGAAGACTCGGAGGACGTACGTTTTCCATGGACCCATAGCAGGGAACCGATTGACATCCAGTCCTTGAACATACTGCCACCAAAGAACCACGTGGCAGTTCCCTCGTGGTAAGCCTTCCACGCGATGTTGTGATTTGTCGAGGGGTCCGGGGGAGAGAACCATTTTCGAGCGCGCTCTCGTATCTTATTCCCTGGAGAGGTTTTAGTCTCCACAACAAGAGGTAATAGGGACAAGGGATCACGAACACTCGACTTCTCCTGCCTTTTTAGCCATTTGTTCTATATCCAGTTTCAGTTCCTTGACATCTATGCGGACTATAATTTTAACAAGAAGTGCATGCCTGGTTGAAGGCTACACACCGTCTTTGATCTCACTGGTGGCCTTCAGAACCTGGGCTGTCACCATCCCGTGCTCCCCTTGTATCAGATTATCCAATTTTTTCAACGCATCCTCGATATCTGTTCTTCCCATTAGTTTAATGAGAAGTTTTTCTGAAGAGGATGTGAGAAGGGTCAAGTGTAGAGTCAGAGAGAACGCACTTAGTAGGCTTTTCTTCATCTCCTTCGTTGCGATTGAGAGGATAGACAGGACCTCGACCACGACCTTTACGAGTACTTCCAACAACTCAGTGGCAGGAGAACTTCCAATATAAACCTCAAAGCGTTTAAAGAAGTCCTCGATGCGCCCAAAGAGGTCCACGAGTGCATCGTGGCCGGCTTTGACACCCTTTGCCGCCTATCGAATTTCGGAATTAAAAGCGTCTCTGAAAAGCGGGAATATACGGACAGAGAGGAGGACACTGATCCCAACAAATATCACTTTTGCAGGTGGAAACGCCTGCTCAGTAACGTCAGATACGCAATTCAAGTAGTCAAAAATCAGGATTACCAGGCTAATACCTTCTCCGAGAGTGTCAGAAATGGAGGAGAGGACATTCACCGACGACCCGATGCGTTTCATCAACCTCTGATCGCCTGCGCTAGTTCGCTCGATCGCCTTTGCTTGATCCCGAAGTATGTCCAGGACGGCATCGCTGGACTCGCAGCTTTTCAGCTCAGAGGCGAGCCAGTACTTCAGAAGGTCTTTCTTGGTCTTCTTCTGGTACTCGCTCAAGGCGTCATCAAGGATCGGTTTGAAGCGCATGGACGGGGCTGTTTGAGAAGGTGGAGACATGGGTACTGTCTGTTGTTATGAGAGACGACAATTTAGGAGACTAGGAAGTGTGCGGAGTGAGCACAGCAAGAAACATGCAAGGAAACACGAGTGCTTCCCACACGGAACCAGGGCGCACAGCCTCGTGTGTGATGGATAGCCACCTGAAGGCCTGAAGAATGGCAGGTGCCGGTGACGACTGGCTCTGACCAAGTTACCACTGTATTACTGTATGACTGCAACCCTCCATGAACGCCGTTATATTGAAGCGCACTGCGCACTGCCTAGCGGTGGGAAGATGCCAGTTATGCATGCCTTAGTGTAAACGGAAAATCCCGGACCAATGGGACGCGCGATTCTATTATCTGATAATCCTCAAAGGCTCGTTGCACCACGAGATGACATTTCGCTCATACTACTCTGCGAAGACGGGGATCGTGATTTCCGGAAGGCACGTTTCAGATGTCGTGTCAGGGATAATCTCCATATTTGCTGTAGCTACCTCTGGAACTGGTGAAGAACGATGAGGCCAATTCGAACGAACCTCTTACATTCGGTCCTACCTCCCATTTTTCTGAAGGCCTTCACTATGCTATTTCAAGCTCAGGGGACGCCAAAGGCCATACCTGACACACAGACTTGGATACGTCACTCCCTTAAACCGTTTGATCCGATCCACTTTCACTTACGCCCTTCTGATACTGCTCCCACTACCTCCACATCTTTCGTTGTCATCCGAAGAACTTCCGACACCATTCTCCCAGTTACAAGAGAGGACCTTCGCGGATAACTGGTGTCATGAGGTTCGCCGTTTGATATTACAATGCAGACGTACGACGTACATTCTTAATCAAAGGTTTCGAGCAGGATGAATGTAATTGGTAAGGCTATGACCCCTTCTATCAACGGAGCCATTCCCGCTCGCTGACCATCGCAGATCAAAGTCTTCCGAATCATCTACCACCGCTGACCAGCGTGAGCGCGAGAAGCGCGATGAGCGTGCATGGGCATATATTTCTAGGTGTGCCTCGGCCCTGTGTACACTGGCATTTATTGTAGGTCGTCAAATAAAAGGCCTATGGGCTGTCTCAGACTACTTCTCGGCCGGCGCCATGGCCACTGTGACTGCATCTTTACGGCGCCGCGCAGAGGCGACGACATCGAGCACGCCCGCAAGTCCCGCGCGCCACCCCGTGAGGCACTTGACCAACAGTGCCCACTCCTGTGAGTCGAACGCGCGTGCGGTTGTGCGCGTCACGCGCAATGTCTGCGCGGGTTGCGCGAGCTTGGCCGTCAACAAACCGGCGCGGAGCATATATGACGAGCATTTCAAGGAGGGTGTCTGCGGGTGGTGTGAAGGGCTTACCGTCGATGGCCCAGCGCTCGACTTCGCTCACAGGCACCTGTAGCGCAGCGGATACTTGCGCGTAGGCTAGGTCCTGCCTGATGTTTTGGAATCCGAGGTCCGCGCGCGCGAGCAGGCGGATTTTGCGCTTGGGTGGTGTCCAGGCCTACATTTTATGTGCCGTCATTAGAGAAGCACGCAAGTAGGTGGGGCGGGACACGTACTGAATTCCCTGGTGGTGTCTGCGTGCGCGTGCTGCCAGGCGTGTAGGTCGTCCGGCCCGCAACCGAGGAATACGCGGAGGAGTGCGAAGAGCGGGTGTACTTGTGCGGCGAGGACCGCGTCGAGCTTGAAGAGCGTGTCAAAGTCGAAGATGGTCGGGTCGGATAGGGCCGTGGCGATTGCGTCGAGCGGCGGCGATCTGGGTTGCTTGTGATGTGGGGTCTAGCAAGTGGACGTGCGCGAGCTGGTAGTGGTAGGCCGCGTCTGTGCGCGGAGAGTAAGGTGCATCAGCAGGGGAAGCGGAGGGGCCGCAGAGGACGTACCGTTGCCCCGTTTTGGACTCGGAAGAGACGTCGACAAGGCGAGCACTCTTCTCTGAAGGTGTGATCTCCCGTTCCTCTAGCCACTTCTCGACGTCGGTGCGGGAGACCTGCAGTACGTGCAGCTCGTCGTTTGTGCTGGCGAGGTCTAGGAGCGTGTTGTAGACCGGAAGACGGAGGGAAGATTGTCGTGGGAGTGTGTTGAGGAAGTTTGTCAAGCTTTGGGGGATAAGTACTGGCCTAACCCCTCGACACTCTCAGATAGAGGCATCTGACCTCTTCGACTATGAGCTTCTCCCGAATCGATTGGACATAAGGTGCACGTTCTCTGCTCAGCGAGATGTACCCAGCAAGCTCGGCGATTTATACTTCACCCTGAATAAGACGCAGAGGACAACTGAGTATCCACGTACCTGATCCTCAAAGGTACCCTCCGCAAATATCGCGACGGCGTCTGTTTTTGCCATCGCGGTTTTGGATGTGTAATGTAGCCGCCAACAGGATACAACTTACAGTGGTGTGTGGCTTAGTGGTGTTATCCCTTAGTGGTGTTATCCCCGTCGTCATCATCGTACAGCACCATCCTTGTCCTCATCATTCATCATGAAGACCTGGCTGCTTCTCGTTGACTACAAGTTCCAGGCCATTGGAGACTCTTTCTGGCTTCTTGCTCTCGACTCGGACTACGTATATTACTTGAAGAAAAAGGTCAAGGAGGAGAGGCAAAATGACCTTGCCCACGTTGATGCTGCAAGGCTCACCGTGTGGAAGACGAAGGGTTCCCTGATTATCCACAATCCATCTTCCAAACGCTTGCAAGAGATACTCGGGAGCATCGATGTCGACGACGAGGACACCATAGAGGAGCTTAGCCCCCAGGATCGGGTGACAGACCTTGGACTCTCCCATGATCAGATCCTTCTCATACAGCTGCCCGGTTCGTCACGGATGTTTACTCCCGTTGGCTGCGTTCTCATAGGAGCCATAGCCGTGACGTCGAATGAAGATCTCCCAGAAACAGTCCAAAGAGAGGAACGTGGTGCGTACCCCAGTCTTTCTTTCCGCGTCTCGTGCCGACCTACTGTAGCGCACATCAAGGCCATCGAGATGGCAAAGACCGCTCCTGCTCCGTCGAGCGTCTCAAACAATGTCACTAAGTTTAAGACCGAACAGGACAAACGCCCCATTTACAATGGGCGCCCGGCTCTAAGAAGAGGCCCTCCCGTCGCTATCTACCACAAAGTCTTTGCTGAGCTCAAAGATGCGTTGCGGGATCCTATGAAGGTGGTCGATAGGGCCGAAGAAGAACGAGTGAAACATACAGCCAAGCTGTTCCTTGCGGCGACAGATATCTATGACAATGAGAATGACCGTTACGAGTCGGTTGTTGGCCCTCTGGAGAAGCTCCTGGGTGTCACCTTAATCGCCAAGCCCGACTTTGGGGGTAGTTCGTTTCAGATGGATGCCGCCGTCGTTGCGCCTGTCGGCAATGATGGGGGAGAGAAAGCTATCATTGGCTGTGTTGAGTTCAAGAACGAGTTGGGGGTTGGGGGAGATTGTGAACTCCAGAATGGTCTGAGGCTGCGCAAGCATCTCGCCCGAAATGAGGTTCGTGTTCCACAATTTCGGCTGCGATAACTTACTGAGATTGGTCCTGTGCAGTACGATGGAATACGAAATGCGTGCTGTTGTCCCTGCATCACTATATCGGTTGCGGGTCCATACCTGAGCATCGGTGGAGCAATCTTCGTGGATGTCTTCGCCGTCGAATCGTTTACAGACTACGTCTACCTAGGCGGGAACCCGTACGCGCAGGAACGGATCATTCACTACGCCCGGATTTTTGCCGCTGTTGCCCAGGCGTTCCTCGGCCTGAAGCGATTTTACCAACATCTCAAGCGGAAAGATACTCAGTCGTATCGACTATTTCCCAGCCCTACGTATTTCGCCGACAAGAAGCCGCAGAACGAGCTTACCTTCACCTCTCGGTTCGAATATGAGGGATGGAAGTCGGATGATTACCACCGGTCGTTGTTTCGTGCTACTTACGGTGACGGTGAAAAGGTCCTTGTCAAATTCTGCGATCAATACCACGGCCATGGCCATCGGATAGTCTCCGAAGCCAATTATGCGCCGGACCTGTTCTTTTGCGAACGAATCCAAGGCGGGGTTACCATGGTCATCGTGAAGCTCATCACCGCCGGTAAGGATGCACATTATCGATTCATGGACGAGGACTTGCCTTCGGATATCTTGGACGACGTGAGGGCGGCGGTGGGGTTACTGCACGACGCTGGCCTCGTATTCGGAGATCTGCGTCGTTCCAACATCATCATCGACACTTCGGGCGACTGCGAGCGGGCTCTGCTGATCGATTTTGAATGGGTTGGTCTGGATGGTCAAGCACGATACCCGGCGCTTCTGAATGACTCTGGTGAAATAGCATGGCCTCCAGGGGTAAAACCACATGTAATCATGAGGAAGGAGCATGATATAGAGATGATCGGCAAACTCAACGTATACTAGTAGTAGTACTTCTTTATAATACAAGTCCGACGGCGTGATACTCATTCCAACCACCTCGGTTCATTCCTGTCAGCGTGTTTGCCCACAGAACGTATTGGCGGAAAAGATAATGGATGGGTTTAATCAGTTAGCTCGTTTATCCGCAGTCACGCAGGTGTCCCGATGCAAAATTCCTTCCGAAGCATTTCGCCGAGGCCAGGCGAGAACAACTGTGTATAGCGTACACGTCGTGGCCATTAGCTCGAATAGAGAGGATGCATGCTTGTTGTGCCATTTCATACATATAAATATTAACAGGTTTACAAAAAGAAATAGACGATCGGACGGGCACGTGTATCGTACCGGAGGCAAGTAGACCGCGTTCTACGTTGGCTAGCTTCTTGGAGAAATCTGCCTTATGTGAGCTTGCGCTTTTTCCCTGCATTAATGAATCAACATTCGCATAACGCGGATACAAAAATATTTCGTACTATGCTCGAAAAGAATTTCGCTGATCCTGGGCTTCTGAAAGCGGGACGACATGTCCAATGGGGTTACACGGTAAGCATTTTGCACATCGACATCGGCACCATGTTCCAGTAGTAGCCGCGTAATACCGATGCCATGTTCTTCAGAGTCATATTTGACTTGTAACGCGAGGTGCAATGGGGTTTGGCGGCGTCCGTCCATCGCATTGGGTTTTCCACCATGTTCGAGCAGCACCCGAGTAATCGCGAGCATCCCATTGCAGGATGCGTAGTGTAACGGGGTGCGGAGCTCCATGTCTCGAGCGTTTGCATCCGCGCCGCGTTCTAGTAATAGTCGTGCAGCACTGACACCGTCGTCTTGGGAGCTGTATTGGCCTCGTGACAGTAGGTGCAATGGGGTTTCGCAGTTGCCATCCTCCTCGTTAGGATTTGCACCGAAGTCGAGCAGCAACCGAACGATTGCGGGTCTTCCGAAGTGGGATGCCACGTGTAATGGGGTTCTGTGACACTTACCTTGCGCGTTCACATCCACACCGCGCTCCAGTAATGCTTGTGCAATACAGGCACCATCTTCTTGGGAGTCATATTTTCCTTGTGACAGTAGGTGCAATGGGTTCTCGCCTCGAAAGTTCTCCGAGTCGGCTTTTGTACCATGGTTGAGTAACTCCTGCACTATATCGAGCCTCCCGCAGTAACATGCCAAACGTAGTCGGGCTTCGGAATACTTGTCTTGCATATTCACACTCACGTCGCGATCTATTAAAGAGTGGGTAACACTGCGACTATTGAAGGTAATACTCACCTTCTAACCCGTTGGCGTGGTCAAGAAGCATCTGCGTGATCAAGACCTTCCCATAGTAGATTGCCAAATCCAGTGGGGTCACCTGGTTCTTGGGTCGTGCACTTAAGTCCGCGCCGTGCTTCAGTAATGACTGCACAATGAGAACATCATTGTCGTTGTTGTTATCGCCGTCGCGATCTAAAAGTGTGTACAGTGGGGTCTTGCCCTCACTGTTCTCCACATTAGGATCTGCGCCATGCTCAAGAAGATAACGTGCGATATCGAATGCCTCGCGTCCTAATGCCAGAAGTAATGGGGTTTTGCAATCATTGTCTCGTGCGTTCACATCTGCATCGTGCTCCAGTAATAACTGTGCAACAATGAGAATGTAGTCATCGCGATGGTAACAGGAGCTGAAGGCGGAAACTCCTTTTTGGCGTCCTAACAGCATATGCAATGGGGTTTTCCCCTCTTTGTTCTCCAAGTTAGGATCTGCGTCATGTTCAAGAAGAATACCCGCGATATTGGAGGTTTCACGTCGCATTGCCAGAAGTAAGGGGGTATTGTGCTCATTGTCTCGTGCGTTCACATCTGCGCCGTGCTCCAGTAAAAGCTGTGTAACAACGAAAATGTGGTTGGCTCTGTGATCATCAGGATCTAGGAGGGAATAGGTTGTTTCGTTCTGGGACCCTAACAGCAAATGCAATGGGGTTTCGCCCTTGTAGTCCTTCAAGTTAGGATCTGCGCCATGCTCAAGAAGAAAACCGGCGAGATTGGATGTTTCGTGTCGCATTGCCAGAAGCAATGGAGTCTCGTGGCTTTTGTCTCGTGAGTTCACATCTGCGCCATGCTCCAGTAATAACTGCGTAACAACGAGAATATGGTCGTCGTGGTGGAAATCATGGCCCTGGGTGAAATTCCGGGTGAAATTTTGGTATCCCCACAGTAGGTGCAGTGGTGTTTTGTCCATGCGGTTCCCCAAGTTAGGGTCTGCGCCATGCTCCAGAAGTAAACGCGAGATGTTGGACGTTCTGTGTTGCATGGCCAGAAGTAATGGGGTATTGTGCTCATTGTCTTGTGCGTTTACATCTGCGCCGTGCTCTAGTAATAACTGTGCAACAAAGAGAATGTAGTCGGCGCGATCGGAGTCCAAGCCAAAATTTTGGGGTTTTAACAGTATATGCAGTGGGGTTTTGCCCTCTTTGTTCTTCAAGTTAGGATTTGCGCCATGCTCAAGAAGAATCCGCACGATATCGGAATCGGACAGGTGATGTAGGTCCATCACTAGATGCAAGGGGGCTTTGTGGTCTTTGTCCTGTGCATTCACATCTGCGCCGAGGTCCAGTAATAGCTGCGCAACCACGACAAACTGGTCGTTCTGATTGAGGTGCCAGTTTAACGGTATGTGGAGTGGGGTTTGAAAGCCTTTGTCTCGTGAGTTCACGTCCGCGCCGTGCTCCAGTAAGAACCGCACAGTGTGTTCGACAATACGTTTGTCTGTGAATTCGTATAGATTGTGTAACAGCGTGTGCAGTGGTGTATACCCGCTTGTTCCATGAACATTTACGTCCCCACCATGCTCGAGTAGAAGCTCCGCAACCTTGATGTGACCTCGGTTTAGTGCCGCGGCCAACGGGGAGTCCCATAGGCCGCCAATAGCATTCACGTGCTGTGGGTGTTTGAGGGCGAGGTGCTCAGCTAAGTCATGGAATCCACCAAGTGCGGCATAGTACAAGGGTGTAGGCCGTGTAAGTTCGTAAGAATCACGCGGGCCGTCGATGTCGTGTATCCTTATCCACGATGCAAAATATGGCTTGTACAGGTCAAAGAGATCCCTCATCCCACACTTCACTGTGACGTGTGACGCAACGTCTTGAAATTGGGCATGCGCCACCCAGTGTTTAGCCGCATATTTAGCCAGAGGGAAGGAATTGATGGTGATGTGGCCATCAAAATGGAGAAGAAGTCCGAGACAGGCCTGTGCAAGAATAGAGTGTGCGGGTCCGGGAAGGATGTGATACCAAGAGACGTCTCTGGTCGGGGTTGCGAGGCGATTTGACATCAAGAACTCCTTGATAGAGAAGTGCGAAAACTGCACCACCCGCAGGCTAGTGTAGTCGTTGCCGTCGTCGTCGTCGTAGTAGTAGAGGTCGTCATCGGAGGAGTCGTTGTGGTCGCCGAAGGACTCGGTGATGGTGATCAGACCAGAGCACGCAGACAGCACGGCCTCTCCTTCGTCCATCCAGCGCCAGTCTGCGTGGACCTTCGGAATATCTCCCTCGGCCGCGTCAAAGTCGAACGTAAGGATTTCAGCGAGCTCCTGTACACGAAGTGGCCGAGTCGCGACCGCCAGACAGTGAAGGAGACGACGAGCGTGTTCTTTGTTGTCCTCGTGGATAGCTCTCAACACGCGTTCATATGTCTCATCCAAAGTTTTGGGCAACTTCGAAAGGATCCCTCGCACATTTCGTTGCACAGATCGCCGCAGGGTCTCAAGCTGGCAGACAACCCACTGGAACCTGGACAATACATGATAAGAATTTTTATTGTCGGACATGAAGTGACACCCCTACATTCCATCCGCTCTTTCAGAGAGCTCCTTGACCACCAGCTCCTTGTCCTCGTCTGGCCATTCAAGCATCTTCCTGTCAGAGTTTACGATGGTGCTGACATAATCGGCGATACACTTCTTTTGTTCGCTTTGGTCGTGCAGCGAAACAGCGTGAATGGTCACTGGCAGTTGGTAGAGAACAGATTTGATGTTAACTTCGGGGCGGCTAGTTACGCATAGTCGCAAGTTCGGAAGGTGCAGACCAACGAGGTCCTGCACAACGACCAGGACCTCCTCGCGTAGGGTTTTCGGCCATCCAGAGTCATCGGGACACTCATCGAGTGCGTCCATGACGATGTAAATTGGGTGTTCGGCTAGGAATGAGAGCATCTGCTTTAAACATTTTGTTAGGTCGTCATCGGTGGGTTTTCGCGTGCCGTTCCCATGCGTTGAATAAAGATGGGAGATTACGTCACAACAAGCGTCCGAGGAAGTAGAGAACTGGGAAATAAGTAGAGTGATAAGGTTGCGGGCGTTTTGTTTCTCTTCGTCTCGAAAGTCAAAGTAGAAGTAAGCCAAATGCGCCTGTCCGAGCTTGCACAGTGGCATGAGGTGTTGTATGATTGCGGAACTTGAAGTCATTATGAGTTCTCGAGATCAGCGACGGTAGATGTGGAATGACAAACCAGAGGATGCTCTTTCCCGACCCCGCTATGCAGTTCGGGAAGCCGTCAGGAGTTAAGGAGGGAAAGGGAAGACTCGGAGGACGTACGTTTTCCATGGACCCATAGAAGGGAACCGTTTGACATCCAGTCTTCGAACATGCTGCCTCCAAAGAACCACGTGGCTGTTCCCTCGTGATAGGCCTTGCACGCGATATTGTGATTTGTCGAGGGGTCTGGCCCATCTGGGGGAGAGAACCATTGTCGAGCGCGCTCTCGTGTCTCATTCACTGTGGAGAGGTTTCATTCTCTACAACAGAGGCAATGGATGCAGGAGACCACGAACACTTGTCTTCTCCTGCCTTTATGGCCATTTGTTCCATAACCAGTTTCAGTTCCTTGACATCTACACGGACGATGTTTAGCGAAAAGTGCGTGCCTGGTTGGTAGGCTACACACCGTCTTTAATTTCACTGGTGGCCTTCAGAACCTGGGCTGTCGCCATCCCGTGCTCCCCCTTGATCAGATTATCCAATTTCTTCAGTGCATCCTCAATGTCTGTTCTTCCCCCCAGTTTAATGAGAAGTCTTTCTGAAGAAGATGTGAGAAGGGTCAAGTGTTGAGTCATTCGGAGAGAACGTACTTGGTAGGCTTCTCTCCATCTCCTTCGTTGCGATGGAGAGGATGGATAGGACCTCGACAACGACCTTCACGAGTACTTCCAACAATTCAGTGGCCGGAGAACTTCCAATATAAACCTTAAAGCGCATGAAGAAGTCCTCGATGCGCCCAAAGAGGTCAGTGAGCGCATCGTGGCTGGCTTTGACACCCTTTGCCGCCTATCGAATTTCGGAATTAAAAGCGTCTCGGAAAAGTCATCGGTAATATACGGACAGAGAGGAGGACACTGATGCCAACAAAGATCACTTTTGCAGGTGGAAACGCCTGCATAATAACGTCAGAATTGCAATTCAAGTCGACAGTAGTCAGTTTTTTGATAGATACCAAGCCAATACCCCCTCCGAGAGTTTCAGAAATGGAGGAGAGGACATTCACCGATGACCCAATGCGTTTCATCAACCTCTGATCGCCAGCACTAGTTCGCTCAATCGCCTTAGCTTGATCTCGAAGTATGTCCAGGACGGCGTCACCAGATTCGCAGCTTTTTAGCTCAGATGCGAGCCAGTAGTTTGAAAGGTCTTTCTTGGTCTTCTTCCGGTACTCGCTCAAGGCGTCATCAAGGATCAATTTGAAGCGCATGGACGAGGCAGTTTGAGAAGGTGAGGACATGGTGCTGTCTGTTATGAGAGATGATAATTTACTAGGAGACTGGTACTAGTGAGTGGAGCAAGAAACACGAGTGCCTCCCACACTTCCGGACAGAACCAGGGTCGTGAGATGGATAGCAGTGGCAAGTTCCTGTGGCGATTGGCGCCGGCTCTGACATTTGCGTAGTATTTGCGTGTGCCCCGGATGGGCACGGCACCCGCCCGTGCGGCGCTACATACGTCCGTGTAGGCGCGGTGCCAGTGGATAACATGCTGTATTTGGGCACCGTGCGTTGAGAAAGATGCGCAATACGCGCACGAGTAGACCGCGCTCAAGGAATCGGGGAAGCTCAGATGTGTCACAGCGTCCCGGGACAGTCCCGAAGGCACGCGATGCGTCTCCATCCGGAGGGATGAACGCATATATCTAGGTGCGCCTCGGTCCTGTGTACATTTTTGGTACGTCGGAAGGCTAGATGGGAGAAAAGAAAGGCGCGCGGGAAGGGAGAGAGGCCGGATGTGGTTGGCCATATCTGGCCTTGACAAGCCTGGGATTTCGCCCTTGGCGACAATATGCCGCCGTGTCGAGCGCCTTGCGTTGCCATTTGTTACAATTTGTATCGTTCATGGCTCTTAGGGCAGTCAGACGCAGCAGCGGCAACAATGCTCTCGACTGGGCGGTCACGTCCACACAGATAGCAGCAAATGTAACCGCCATGTTGCCGTTCCCGCCCACGATGGCCGCGGCAACTCTCCTCCTTTCCATCCTCCAAATCATCACGGTGAGTAATTCGTGATAGACCGTCCTTCACCTTTTCTTCTTTGTCTCTCTTTTTTGAATCTGTCATTGTGCATCACGGCGATACGGAGCCTATGTACTTTTCCATCTGCAATCCCTTTCAGTTTCACGCGTCCCCTTCCATATCATATGTGCTCACACATCTCCTCAGGATATCAAAGCCAATCAACTGGAATGTTTCCGTGTCGCTCACAGTGCAGCGCGTCTGCTCACGGCACTCGGCCGGCGCATGGAGGGAAAGTGGGATGACGCGCCGGAGTCGTTGTTGGAGAACATCCGTGAGTTTGAGGCGTGAGTTTAACGCGTCCCCTTCAAAGTGCTGTAGCATCCTCTCTGATGGTGTTTTGACAGCACGCTGATATCGATCCGCGACTTTATGCTCAGGGCTGCACAGACGAAGTGGATTGGCCGGTTGATGGCCAAGTCGAGCATCCAGGACGCGTTGTTGCATTATGACCAACAACTGAGGGACGCGGCCATGTCGTTTCAGGTGCTTGATCCATTTCTTCCACCCACAACGGCAGAAAAACTGAGCGTGTATGAGACTAGCTCGCGTCGTTGATAGAAATACACTATGCCATAGGCTCTGCGAAGGAAGACTCCTCGACAAAGCCACTAAGAATCACTGACGAAGACATCGTCACGAGCCCGGTCGAGTTTCCCGAGCCACTCCAGTCGTCGGCCAAATCTATGTCTGAATCCACCGTCTCTACTTTCGAGTTTGTGAACCAAAACACCAGATGCTCCACAGCATCGACAGACTCTTTTACTTTCGTCGAGGCCGACCTGGAGTCCCTCGTAACTAAATCGGAATTACAAACACCTGCCACCCCCGAGCCTACGGAGGAAGAACTCTTCCTCGCCGACCTCAGCGGAGAAACGGATGAGTTTGGGGTGCGAGACTAAGGCTTTCTCTGTCCCGCAGCGCTCTTTGTACTCACGCGAAGCCAGTTTCGTAGATACCACCAGTCAGACGTCATCGTTCGCAAGGCAAATCGTAAGGCCATCGGTTGGTTTGCGGGAACATCAGAAGCGCAGGCAAAGGGCCAAAAAGCGACCATCAAGAGGTATGAAGGGAAGACAGATGCCGCCCTGAAAGTGCGTACGTTTCCTTGTCTGCTTCGAGTCCGGAGGCTGATTCATGGGTTGCGTTAGCAATGGGTGAGGGACATCAAGACGTTGAGAGATCTTCAGTCCGTCTTTGCGTGGCTACCTCGCTACATGGGTTGCTGACGCGTGGATGTGGCAGCCACGAAAACTTGCCTCAACTCATCGGCTATTCGGACGGAAAGGCACAGACGCCCTTCATATTGCTGGCTAGCGGTACGCCCTTGGGCTTCTAGTCTGGTGTGGTTCCTTATCGCTTCCTGGGGCAGTGCAAAGCCGCGATCTTGCTTCAGCCATGCGGACTGCTCTGACGACGCGCGGGCTCGCAGATTGCGCTTGCCTCATCTTGAAGACGGTGAGCACGACCATGGGCGTTTGTATGCCAGCTTGAGCGTTGATATCCTCGTTAGTACCGGGACATTTCCGTCAGTCCACCCGAGTTCTTGTTGACCTTAGCTTGCCTTGACGTACCATCAGTCGGCGATAGCGCATGCCCAACAACAATTGTCCTTGAGCGAGAACGAAGCCCAGGACTTTATCGACGTATTCGCTTCCGGTCACTGTTGCATGTTGAAGTTCTCACCCTGCCCTAGCATGCAACATATGGCATTGACACCGACAACAACGTCATCGTTGGTTTGCCGGCACCACGAGAAGGATGGGTTACTGCGCGGAGTTATTGTCTCGAGGAGTCGCTTGCAGATCGTGCGCTCCAGGTGAGTCTACGTTTCTTCGTCATGACTGGTGTGTTAGAGCTGTTCACAGTACCTCAAAGAGCTCATGGACGCGGAAGAGGCCGCGCTTCAAGCTGGGAAATCTCAGACTCTAGCATCTCTTAATGTCCGTGTAGCGTCGTAGTCTTTCTAGACGGCGCACGCTGATGATTCACGTCCAGAAATACAAGCAGCTCAAGGCACTCCTGCATTCTCTGCTCCCGCGGCAACGAGAAGGCCCCGCTCTTTCCACTGAATTGGAAGACCTTCTCGATGACGCAGACGAGGACAACCCAGTCACCCTCCGCACATTGCGGGAACTCAGCATCCAGCAATCGCGACACAATCAAACATGGCAGGCCCGCATCCCCGTCGGGTCCCTCAAGACAGGCGACTACGGGTACATCCCCGGCGGCTCGTCAGACTTTGCCAACTTCGTGCGTCTCGGCAACATCCTGGACGACTTTGAAGACGGCAAGGCGATGGAAGTCGTCGGCGAGACGCATGGCACGATGCTCTTGCGGACGGGCGGGTTCCCCCCGCCGCCGCCACAGCGCCAGCCCGCCAGCCCGTACATCCTCCCCGACGAGATGGAGTGCTGGCCCGTCGCACTCCCGCCGCGGGGAAACGCGGTGCTGTTTGCGCACCATGAGACGGGACTGGCGTGCATCAACACGGCATGGCGCCTCCTCATCGCTCACGGCACGACGCTCGCCTCGACGCACGGCATCACACCGCAGGACCTCATCCTAGGTAAAGCCCTCATGGCCCCCACTACATCCGTCTTCTCACCTCCAACGAAACGAAACAGTGACGCGATCTCTGCGCATTGACGACCACCAAATCGACGACTGGAAACCGGCGCCCGCCATCGGCCGTGCCCCTGCTGCTTTCGGCGGCCGCGCCTTGGGGTTTCCGCAGCAGCACGGCGGGTTCGGTGGCCCTCCCGCATTTCCGCATCACGGATTCGGCGCGCAGGCGCCTCCGATGCCATCTATCGTGTATCTCGTCACATCCGCCCGCCCGGACTTTGCGGCGTATATCACGGACAACCCTATGGGCCGCCCTCGCCCGCGCGAGACCCGTTCGACGTCGTGGTGCTTCGCTTGTCGTTCTGGATCGTACGTTACCGCTGCTGTGGTTTCTCGTGTGGTCGGTTGACGGCTTTTTGTTTCAGTCCGGTGGGATATGTCAACTTCATTCAGTTGGATGCGGAAGATGTAGAGTCGTAGCGTTGCGCCCACGACCCACACTTACCCGAATCTCGCCATCGCCGTGCTGGCATGGACTCGGAGGCGTTAAAGGTCACCCATCTATTCGTCGGGCGTTGTCCGTCTGCCGATACCTCGATACCATATACGACTCCTTCGTGGGCTGGTAGGATTAGGCACGAGATTATATCACAAAGATAGCAGTGTATGCTACTCCACATTTTGAGCAACAACTCTATGTATACCCCTTGTGGTGGATAACTTGGCTCAAGAGTGGAGGAGAGGTAACGTAACCCAAGTAAAAACGCGATCGATGTATGATAGTGCTGCACCGTGACGTTCCGCTTGCCACGTAACGTACTCGGGTCTGTTCTCAACCACGACGTGAGCTGTCTACCGATCATGTCCCTCAGCGCCCTCGTCGACGCATCCAAGTTGTCCCTCTTCCTCTCTCTAGCATCCATAACCTTCAATCCGACGGCATGGAACATCGTCGCTCGGAATGGTAAGCCAGTAGCGCCTCCCCAACTGTCCGGGCGGGAGAACTGACTGCGTGGTCAATAAAAGAATTTCGCAACAAGACCATCACCCGCCTTTTCGGCGGCAACGCCCGCCTGGGCTGCTACTTTCTCGCCTTGTGCATTTTCAGCGCGGGGATATTACGCGACCATCTGTGCGTTCCCTATCTTCACCCTGCCCCGAGACTCAGCGCTTGTCCCTATCCCAGATACCTTCGCGCGCTCCTCGAACAGCCTCGCGCGGCGCTGCTCCCCGCCCCGCTCGACACGCTCGTGCCCGCGGTGCTCTTCGTCGCGGGCCAGACGTTCGTCGTGAGCTCCACGTGGGCGCTCGGGGTCACGGGCACGTTCCTCGGCGACTATTTTGGCATCTTGATGGACCATCGCGTAGAGGGCTTCCCGTTCGACGTGCTTCGTGACCCCATGTACGTCGGCAGCACGATGTGCTTTGCCGCGACAGCTTTGTGGTGCGTGATTGTGCCCTTTTTTTTTTTGGCACATGATTTTTTGACGTCTCGGCTACGCCTGCGCATGTAGGTACGAGCGCCCTGTTGGGTTGTTGGTGACTCTGTACGTGTACGTCGTGTATACGATCGCTCTAAAGTTCGAGGGGTGCGCTACTTTAGTCTTTTTTTCCTCCGCGCTTGAACTTATTCCGTCTAGGCCATTCACCGACATGATCTACTCCACACGGTTCACGTCCAAGAAAGTTTCCAAAAAGGCACTTTGAGCCATCGACTTTCAACAGTCATTACGATCTTCACGCTACTGCTCCCATCTCTCATAGAATACTCCATCTATAAATAGAAATTTTCTGTAGGCCTTTTTCCTACGCTCTATGTCTTTAACGATGGATTTGTGGAGAATCTGTAGTCGCCAACAGCACCATCCCACAGTTTCCTGCAGTCAACAGTAGCCCGCAATCGTGATGCGAGCAGGAATGCGCCGCTCAATTTTCTATTTGTCCAGAAGGCGATGGGTCAGCACTCGTGGAACCAGTTCGGGCCAAAAAAAAAAACGCGCCTATTGAGAGAGTATGTTTCCCGTGGAGGTGGTGTGAGACGATGATCGAGCATAATGGGTATTCTCTCTCGGATATCGGCCGTGATGCTAGCCCACGTCGAGCCAGGGCCAAATGCGAATGGCTGGGGTGTGTCTTTGCAGAACGGCGTCGCGAGCAGTTGCAAAGACTCGACGTGGGCATCTTTCATAATCTACCACACTCGTCGTCAGATGAGCAAAAAGGGAGAAGTTTGTTGATAAGAGACGAACATCATTTTCCTCGCCAGTGAGATAGCCGAGCTCGAGGCTCCAACGCAAACACCCCTCGCGGTCTTGCCCTGCCGCGGCGAGGAGCAGGCGCAGCCAGTTGTCTATGAACGAATGGCTGTAGCTACGCGTTGCACCAAAATCGACCAGTTCAACCTGACACGGAACTAAGCCCTTTCTTTTCGGAACAAAATTGGATTAATCTCCTCACCTGGCGCGTTTTCGCATTCCACAGGAAGTTGGACCAGTTAGGGTCCGTCTGCATCTCGCGGAAGACAAAGAGCTCTTTCAGGCAGAGCTCGATTACGCGCGCTGCTATCTTCGTGGGGTCATTGCGTTGAGCAAAGTCGAAGGGAGCAGAAACGCACCTCGTCACGGTCTGCCTGAGGAAGACGATGCACCGCGTCCCCACCGACGCTAGTACCGTCCACGAGCTCCATGACCAACACTCTGTCGGTACTCCCTTCCCACACCCACGGGACCTTGAAGCGCTCATCGCCACCGAGCCTCTCTGCGCTTCCGAACGAACGCATACATCCCGCCTCCCGCGTGTAGTTGCATTCGTCCGCCAGCTCTTCCTTCATGACCTATTCTCAACCGTCCCATAAGCATCATTGGGGGAGAGGAAGGGGTGAGTGGGGTAGTACCGTTAGCGTTTTGTCGAGGAACATTCCGCGCGGGAGAAGGCGCCCCGCCGTTAGCAGTAGGCGGATGTAACCCAAGTCGCTCGCCACGCTCTCGGCGATGTTCGGGAATTGGATCTTCACCGCGACGCGTTCGGGCTGTCCTGTCGGGGAAACTTGAGCTGCGAGCGTCGCGCGGTGGACCTGCCCGATCGAAGCCGCCGCAAAGGGTATAGGATTGAAACTCGCGAAGGAAGAGCGCCATGCGGGGCCGAGGGAGGATGTCATCACGTTCTGCAGACTCTACTCAGTCCCATGAAAGCGGAAAAGAAGTGGCGCAGAACCTCCATCTGCCAGTTGGGCATGTAATGCGCACTGTCCTGCACGCGGCGAAAGACGCGGTCTAGTTCTGCGGGGAGCACGTGCGTATCTGCGAAGCCCCCCAGTGTCAGTCGGTTTCAAAAAGCTGAGGTGGGAAAAAACGGGACCTTGGATGCTGAGAAACTGCCCGACTTTCAGCGCTGCACCGCGCATTCGCGTGAGCTTCGACACGAGGCGGGTCAGATTCGCCTCGGTCATCATGAGTGAGGACGGTGGATCGGTAGAGTTGGTGGTGGATGTCGTCGAGCGGCGGAGGAGTTCAGAAGCGGCGCCGTAGCCGAGCGATGCTGCGAGGCCTGAGACGACGCGTCAGCCTGAGAAGAGGGGGACGCGCCGTCGAGTATATGCGTTACCTCCATAGTGAAACAGCCGCCCAAGACGGGAAGACGGGACTTTGGAGGACTGAAGTTGCCGCTGTGACTCGGGAGGGGAAGAAAGTATCTGCGGGAGGATCTTTAGAAGAGTGCACGGTAATTGAGATTGTGGGCAGTACATCTTGTGGAGGAGCGTCAGGTATCCGCGGATCGTGTCGTCGCGGCAATTTGGCCTCGGCATCGAGTACGAGGGGATCCGGAGCAGGTGGCTCGACTTCAGCTTCAAAGGCGGTAGCCGCGGGGTTCGACTCTAGCGCGGTCACTCCAATCGCTAACGATGCAGCTGGTGAGCCCGACAAGTTTGGGGATTCTAGCACCGTCCCAGATACAGGTGGTAGCGGGATTGCTGCATCTTGGAGATGCCCGAGCCAGGCCTCATTTTCTTGAAGGAGTTGTATGGGAGGAGCATGCGCGGGTGTAGCTGGAACGTCGACACCTTGATTGTTGTCCTTATGCTCTGTGGGCTGATTCTGTGACAGGCGAGTAGTTGATAGTCGAGTTAGCTGTACTTGTGCCGCTCTGTATCTGAGGGCATGATCAAGGACTTGTACCGCAGAGTGCGCGACGGTCAACCAGTTGAACGCTGCCCCCGGAGGCATACCCTGGTGTAATTTCGGGCCGATAGCTATGTTTGTGCGAGAAATTTACAAATTGCGGCGCAGGCACAAAACCGGCCTATGCCTACTTGGATTTTTCTACATGAGGACGGAGCCGACCGACGGACGGCATTCTTATTTTAAGGGGCCCATCAATTTGCCCAATTTTTTTCGCCGGTGTAAAATCCCTCGGGCCCGAGGACTGTCCGAGGTCATGGAAGTTCATCATCGCCTCTTTCTGAATCCGTTGGTCGTGATATACGTCACTGTACTGTAACAAACTAAACTTAACTAAACAACAAGGATGGAATAAGGTACATTTGAAATCGTATCGTAAATTATCGTGGAAGTTAGGCAAGTGTCGAGCTCTCACGCTCGGCGCAAGTCTTGGTTTTTTTTTTTTTTTTTAAAGTAGAAAAAACTCATGCATCACAACTTCATCAGTGTGACCTCTTGCTCCACCTCAAGCAGTGCCGCCACCCGATCGTGGCGTGGAGTAAGCATCACACGATAAGGCAGTGGTGTGCGCCCGGACAAGCCCTCATACTCTTCTAGGGAAGGGGGCTCGTCGGGCAGGGATCGGACATCAAAAGCCCACAGCAAGCGTGATATTGCGAGCCAGAGCTCCCTCTCTGCGACCTGGATACCCGGACAGATGCGACGACTGCACAGCAGATTTGAAACGAGGTCAGTACTGGTGGTGATGGTTGACCAATTCAAGAGTACTAAAACACTCACCCTGCACCAAACGTCCAGTGGTCCCGATCCATGGCATTGGGGAGTTTGCTCGATTCTGCACACGTAAGGGTATCGCCCATGTAGCGATCAGGGTTGAAAGAAAAACTACGCATGGGAATTGTCAGCTCGAGCACAATCAGATGGGAAACGGTCCATACGCGTCCGAATACTTCTCTTCGTTGTGGTGCATGGTATAACAGTTGAGAACAACCACTGTGTCCTTGGGGATGTACATCCCATTGTACACAAAGTCCTCGGAAGAACAATGGGGTGTACCCATCCAAAACGGCGCGTGCACGCGCTCCACCTAGGAACATTGTGAAACACTGTCGGCCCATCTATTCACGTACGCCACGCACTTCTTTGATAATGGCCCGGATATACGGGAGACGCTGTTCGTCTTCTGCCGACGGCCAGTAATCTCGACCGATTACGGTATCGAGCTCTGCTTGCGCCTTGGCCTGGATTTCTGGATGTGAAGATATGAGGGCGAGGAACCACTGAATAACGCCGGCGGTCTAAATGAGGAATTCTCCGGATCAGTCGGCTTCAGAGAGGTAAGGAAGTCGCGAGGCCATACGGAATGGACACCCCCAAGAGTGAATACGGCCGAAAGCATACACAGATCTTCCCAGTCAAGCTTCTCTTGTTCCTGTGTCAACAGTAGCGTCTTGACTAGGCAGTCCGGTACATCTTCGCCCGCGTCCATGCGGGCCTTGACTCGCATAATCATAGCTCCGTATACCTCTACGATGCTGTCGTGAAGTCGACGTCCACGTGATCGCATGGGAGTAGGGATCCACTGAAGCGGCTCGATAAAGTCGACCATGTTTGACCACGGACCTGGAACCGGCCATGTCAGGATACCCGGCGGGTAAGACCAAATGGTAATCACCAGTCAGATCCATGAACTCCGTAGCAAGTGCCAAAGCGCGCTCCGTCAAGGGGTCTGAAGTAGAATCTGTCCGTGTCGCAAACGATATAGTTAACATATTGCTGGCATGTGTGCGTCAGACTCTCATACATCCACGGAAAAAGAAGTTCGCAACCTACTTCAAAGCATAACGACCGGCGAAATGGGCCGGATTGATCGAAAAAGTGCCCATCTTTGATTCGTGATACAATGACCTGACCAAGATGTGTGCTTCGTAGTCGAGGCCGGGGGCATAACCCTGAATCGCTTTCGAAGTGAGCAACTGCATAGCTATTCTGCGATGTTGTCGCCTTCCGAGAGGATGTCAGCTTTCCGGTTTCCGGAAAACACCAGATCACAACCGACCAAGTATCGTTATATGGGCTTGCGGTAATGGCCCGTCCGCGGAGTATCGTTTGGTTCTTCATGAAATATGACTTGCGACTGGAGAAAATGGTCCCGTTGGAAACCAATAGATCCTTGGCGATACGCGCATCCGAGACCACGACAAATAGTTGGTTCCCCATCCAGACAGAGAACAGTGGCCCATAAGATCTGGCCCACGCTCGCAACGCCCGCTCAGGATAACGACGAAGGAAAGCGTATCGCAGCAAAGGACCGGGGGGGATAGGATGACCGTCTTTATCGACTAGGCTTCTTCGAATGAAGAATGGAAGGACGAAAGACAGTGCTAGAACCCCAAGGAGAATCCATAGCCTCGACGCCGACAACGAAGTAAACTGAGAAATAGTTGTCAGTGTCACGAACAGTCGACCGGGAGGAAGAATCGTACGAAGAGGAGGTTAAGGAGATCAGTGTCAGGGACGTTGTACGTGAGATGAACCATGGCTGGGGTCGTAGAGATGCTAAAGTACACAGAGAATTACAAGCCAGAGTTTGCAGGCAGGGGAGGAGACGAGAGATAAATCTCGATGGTCAGTGCACTTATACTTAAAGTCATTCAACCCCTTCTATGATTTTTTTTTTTGCGCGAATCTTACTAGGCGAGAGTACCTGAGACGGGAGAATCTAGCCGATCCACATGAAAGCCCCGCAAGTTGGGAACAGCCAGTGATCGGACCCGAAAGATGGGCACTGCATGGTGAAGAGCCAGGATACAGTACAGCACAGTACTGTAAGGTGTTGTACAAGCGCTCGAGAAGAGGGTGCTTTGTCTGCGAGCGCTACTGTAGGTTGTGCCACCGACATGTCGAACTACTGTTCAACCTCGGCGCCCGAAGGGCATTGACCCTGAAAAAACAACCTCATGTCAAGACCGTGAACTGGAAGCGTCCATGATCATTGACTAGTTCTCCCCCGAAGCAATCTCCCATGGAGGTATTGATTATCATGAGTGCGCCACTCTCGGGTTCTTTAACCAGCTGTTTGATGAACACCAAGACGTGGAGCCAGGGCAGGGCAGGGCCACTCTTGCCAGTGGTTAGTCCACATCTTCGAATCTGCTATGACTCGGACGACGCCTGTGACGACGTTTAGACCACACACAACAGCGAGGAGAGCAGAATCTGCTGGAAGCTGGTGAGAAGCAGGCAAAGTAGACAAAACGTCCCTTCGAATTGCCAAGTCACCTGGCAGGTCCCGCCGGTTCATGCCCAGACAGACGGAGGATGGAAACGTTGACAAGGTTATTCTTGTTCGAATATCATGTGACTTGGATAGATATTGGGGTAGTCGCCCGGGCCACGGCCACGCCTCGCCACGACTAAATTACTCGTAATAAGATTCATTTCCAAACAACCGACGAGGGGGTACACATGGGATCTCAATAGATCTCAATGGTTGATAGAGGAGTCGTGTGTGAGTATTCTTTCCTCTATAAGCCAGCTGACGTATGGATCAGTACTAGTATTTTGTACTAGTCCGTCGGCACGGTCGGTCTTAACGGCTAACCAGGCCGCCTCCTGCATCTTCCGAGTCTGCTCAGTTACATCGGACGACCAGTAGACCGCTCCGGAAACATGGAGGACGAAGCTCGTTCCTAACAGTACACTGCCAGTGGTACCGTATGGCTTTACCTTTTCTGACACACGCACTCTGACACACGACGCCGCACGCGCAGTCCTTACTGTACAGTAATGGGCATTTGAACAATGATCATCGCGCTGGCGTTCGGTTCTTCGACGTGTGAATGTGGATACTCTATATGGACACCCACCCTCACCCTTTTTTCCGTCCACCAACGGGTATCTACAGATTGGTGCCAGTTGGGCACGTTGGGCACCTTCTGGAGAGTTCGAACGCCGCTCAAGCAGGCACTCACCTCTTGAAGCCGTTCAGTATTGCACAAACACATCACCATAAGACTCGGATGACGAATAAGCCTTCAAACAACTGTCCAAGTTAGTCAGGGCGCAGATACTGTAACTTAAGGGCGTTCTGTGCGGCACTGATCAGCAAGCAGTTAGGCATATGTTATTAGCCTAAGGATGCTACCGAGATACGTCCGTGTTCAATCTTGTTATTCAAACACGATGCCATCTATCCCTCTGCTCTGACATGTTTTATTTTCACTCAGTCAGGGCAGCTTAGCGAAATTGGGATCAAATCATCATCCGCAGTGGCGCCTGTATGTTCAGCCTTCGCATTGATGCAGTTCCAGTTTCACTCAGCCCAGCCACCTACTACTTGATCTTGGTCGTGATCATGATAGTCCTACTGTCCTGTAAGACCAAATGCCAGTGACACGATTATTCACCTGCTGTTAATACCGCCGGTTATAATTAGTTTTTTTTCTGAACCATATGTTACACTACCTAATGTAGAGTACTTCTTTCCTTCCCGTGGAAGTTCTACACCCAAATAGGGTTAGAGGGGCTGAACTGTTAAGAAGTTAATTTTTTGCCTGACGGGCGTCCGACGGCCGCCTAGACCACTTGCCAAGTGGTTAGTCGACGCAAAACTTTGAAAGGCCCATTCACATCGAAAATATAGAGTTGATTGTGCCTGTAAACGTTACTAGTTCCAATGTGGCTCAGGAGTCCCTAAGTTCACCACAGCCTTCAGGCTCAGATGCCTTGATGATTTGTTACACCTACAGCTCCATCATTACCCAACCCTGATGGTAGCTACAAGTGTGATATGTGTCACCAGGAGGTTCATCAGCAAACTCACAAGTCCTTCCAAAGATTTTCGACCACTTTTGCCAGTGGGCCCTTCCACAAATTTTCCATCTTCTGAAACCCAGTTCACATCATTTGACCAATGGTCAATTCTGTGTCTCTTTCATCATCCGTAACTATCTTCGCCCACGCGCACTTGGGCTTGTCCTTCATCGGCCGCGACCGCTCGTCCCCCGACGTCTCTTCTGTGAGACTGTGACTCTACCTGCGCCGGTAAACCTTGAGTTTCTGGGAAAGCTACTTTCCGCTTACGGTCGTGTGACGGACCTGCTCCTGGTGAGACATAGTATTGGTGCCCATGATATCTGACATTACCTGGAGCCTAGCTGGGATGAGATTCTCAGTACGCCCATCGACCGCCGCTGTTCCCGGCATGTAGTTGTACACAATAGGGTTTCTTCTGCCCACCTTGGCCCTGTGTGCTCGCATATCTGTCGCTGCTCGTGCAACACGCTCCCCATTCGTCATCCTGGCCGGAGAGCCAGCTGCAAGTCTTGCGTCGCCTTCTACAAGCACCCGTGGCGATCTACGCATCTCTGATGACAGGAAACGACGAAGTGATCCTCATGGCCGACTCTAGCTTTCTTGGCGAATTTTCAGACAATGTCTGGTTTTTACTACGCCGAGAGGGATCACTGGGTTGGTGGGCAGGGGGAAGTTGTCCTGCGCGGAACGCCTGCGGGGGAACGGGTAGTCCACGGGCACAGTGATATCCCACATGGCTTCTGTATCGGTGAGGAGTCTTCTTTGTCATGGAGACTTTTGACTCTTCTCCTTGTTCAGGCTCGGCGGCGAAGTAACCCCACAATGTGTGGAATGGATGGGCACCGGGGATTCTTAGGCGCCGTCGGTAGCACCAGATGGACCTTCCCGGCCCCAAATGTATCTCAGTTGTTATCTGTGTTTCTAGTTTCGACAACGACCCAGGCGGCGCAGAGCGCTTTTGTGTGAGTCGAATTGTTTCGTCCCTCCGATATTGAGCAGGTTACTTCACAGCTGAGTATGACTCGGAGACCCGCTCCGAGTTAGGATGAACGAAAATTGCATCGGGATGGGCCTGAGTTATAACACCGTAAGACCATTGGCTTGAGCGCGGACGCAGAGCCGTTGCCGCAGTCGCCGACACGGCCCGATTGTGGTGGTCATCGTCGGGGCCGACGATGATCTCCTCCGATGAGCGTGATCCAGATATAGACTTTGCTTTACGGGCCCCACAGAACACCGATACCGTACCGACCGCACATTGCGTGTGGCGCACTGACTCGGAGATGAAAGAACACTCAGTCCGAGCGTAGGTAGCAATGTGGTGTTCCAGTTTCCGCTCTGAGGTGCGTTAGTTCGGCTTAGTAGGCTACTTATTGCCCTACTATATACAGTCTCTGACAAGGAGACAGAGTTGACATGCTAATCCTACTTTCCATGAGCCATGTTCGTCACTTTGGATATACAGGAACCCCAATTGAATCGAGTTGGAGCCGCAACGGCGGACCGTTCCGCTCATTCGTTCCTCCACGCCTCTGAGGACGGGGACCGCTGCCCTGACGGCATATCAGTATTTCCGCACGTCTACGTTCGCGTCTATCGTCACGTTTGCATCTGCGGTCGCCGACATCTTCTTGGGGGGTCTAACCATAAGCTGATCTTCATCTGTGCTCACATTTTCTTGCACATATCCGCGCTTGGTCGATCATCACCCACCCCATGATTTGATCGGTTCCTCCACAGTCGCCCCTGTATCATGTCCTAGACACCAACCACAGTGGGAGCTTCGTCACGTTTCCAAGCCATTTTCCATGCTTGGCACTTGAAATTGTAGACCAAGAAAGACCTATTCGTACTTGCCTCCTAGTTACAATGACGCGACTCTACTAGCACCATCCTCTCTGTGCTTCAAGATCTCGCAATGGCGATAACACGACAATTGCGACGTATTCGTAGTGTAGTATGACTGAGGTGATGAAGCTGACGATCCCTTTCCAATTTCAGGGATCGGGACGCGCTCTTCCAGTTGCTGGATTGCGAGACATACGGTTCTGGCCAAGGACGACGGACAGAGTGCCGCAAGTGCCGTTCCGGCAACGAGACTCGGGAGGGAGGCTGGGGAAAATCACGGATCCAATCTGCGAGAACACGACGCAACGTCCTTAGCCGTCTATAAGACCTTGAACGTGAGAACGGTCCGCCCAAAGAATTGGATAGACACCGACGTCGCATTTGCAGGAGAGAATACCTAAAACATAATATCAGAGGAAGCATCACGGCTTTCATTAGCTCAAGTATCGAGACTTACCAACGGCCCCGGAGATGGCGGCTGAAAACGCGCACAGGACGTTCACAGTTGGGACTGGTTTTACCTTACTCGTTACCTCGATAAACTCATACGAGAGAGTCGCAAGAATGTCCTTGTACTCGCGCCGGACCGTGTGCATCCGCTGCCGGTCGCGGGAACACCGTGACTCTTTCAACCTACTTGTGGTCTATTTCTAGTTCTCCTTTTGTCGCTCTTTCTAAATGATAGAGATGCTCCTGCTCTCTGAAATCTGGCAAGTCCGGTACCTTCGATAGCCTTCAAGTTGTTTACTTATGAAGATTCACACGCGCCCTAGTGTACGTTCATTAATTGCATGCTAACATGATGGCTTGAAGCTTGAAGCTTGAAGCGTCATTATTTCAGGATGCTTGTCAGGATGTCGTGAGTGCATTTTTCAATTAGGCTCTCAAGTGAAGCTAGCTGCTTAAATCTTGGCCTTCGGCTACCTGACCACGTCAATCCCGGGCCCGACGCTGCCGCTCGGAGGCGGGATGCATTCGATCTCAACGTTCTCACCCATGGTGCCAGTGATGCCGCCCGCCGCCACTGCCTACTCGTTTGTCACGTGTGGCGATCACGATGATGACGTAGCCGGGTACAACCAGCTAAGTCATGTGTGCTGTGCGTTTTATCGGACGGAAAGCGGTGATTCGGTATATACTCATACACGACAGATGTTCGCAGGTTGGGAAACGTGGTCCTCGTCTCATATCTTGACTCTTGTCTAACTCACACTTGCGATAAACACGATGTCAACCACTCCAAATTTCCAACCAATCCTCAGTAGAGCTCTGCAAGAGTACAAGAAAAAAACCAGAACGGACCTTGTCACCCACCCACTCGCGGAGGGTTCACCTGGAGCCATCCTCGCCGTCACGCCCGTCGTCTGTTGCAGTGCCTTGTTGCGGCTATGCGGCCGCTTCGTGTCGAGGAGCTCGCAGAGGTGCTTGCGTTTGAGGGGAAAAACCATTATGCATCTTCCTTGACCCAACTCGAGCCGAACCCCCGTACTGCGCTGCTCTTTGTAGATTCTACGACGACCTAGTTCGGCGCCTCATCTGTAAATACCCGGAGTAAGCAAATCGCCATGTTGGCGTCCTCAGGTATCCATTGCTCGCGGCCTTATCTAGAAAACACTTCGGGTTGCAGAGCCCTTAGTCGAGCATGGCGCGCACGTTAATGTTCGGGGAGACACCCCACTTTGCTATGCAATCCAATTTCCGGACGATACTTGTGTCAGCGCCGTGAGGTTTCTACTCAGACATGGTGCACATGCGAATACTGGACTGGAGCGACTCCAGACTCCTCAGACTCGGAAGTGGTAAGTCTGCCTCCTTTGCATGGGGCAGCAGATGTGGGATGTCTCGAGGTGGCTCGGATATTACGCGAACACGGGGCAGATGTCGATCTTCGAGACGAAAACGGCCGGGGTTCCGTTGCACCAGAGAGACCATGGCCATCATCCATAACACAACGGCGGATGTTCCACTGAATGGCGTCGGTGGAGCGCAAACGTTTCGAGGATACTGATCGAATAACGCAATCCGGGGTAAGGGACATGCTGATCTACGATGAGACAATGATAAGTTCGCCGGAACACCACCCAACTTCAACTGAACTCTAGGTCTTCATAGAGAACAACATGCAAACCATTCAAAAGCAGAGATGGTGCCATGAAGGCGTTCGGATGTGACAACGTCGTCTACTTTCCCATCGACTCCGTCCTTTTCTACGACACTCATTCCCGTGCTACAGCCGGCTGCCAGAGGCAGAGAGGAGTTGCCAGTGCAGGATATCGAGACTGCCGTTTGTGCTACTAATACACTGTGTTGAACTTTTTTGCAGATGAGACTCCTACGCGAGAGCGAGAGCGTGGTCGGGATACCTCGTGAGTGAGCAAAGCTTGAAGTCCCGCGATCTCATAGGCTATGTTCACCATACCTGCGTGCTACGTGCGACGTTCTACCTTGGTGGTAACCTGACTGATTGGTGCACCCCAGAAATATACCATGAGCAATGCAGAGCTTGAGGGGGACGCGGTATTTCTCGACGCGGAGGCAGCTACTAGCGCTCCAGCCAGTCGGAAAAGAGAGGGTCATTGTGTGTTGCAACAGTACTTTCGTTTATAAGTTGGGACCCCAGCGGTCCTCTGAGACACTACACGAGAAGAAGTTAGTATCAGTAAAATGGGGACGGAACTGAGTCACTGTGTGAGCGACGACGAGGTGATGATAGCGGGGATGACGGCCGCGACCACGGCGACAGCGAAGAGAAGAAGACGACCGCGGTGGCGACGGCGATGTCGACAACGGACAATGACGACGAAGCGTCGACCGCCACCACAATGACGGTAAGGGGACTATGGCAACAACAGTGACGTGAGAACGGTGACAATAGTAATGCGACCAGAATGGTGAAAGTACCAAAAGCCGCAAGCAAAAACTGTGATCTTACTGCGGTACACTAGAGTGTATTCGGAGTAGTAACATAGTTTCTATGAAAAGATACATACTGTAAGGAGTGAAGCTAGTGAAGGCGCAAAAGAGTTTCAACAAAGAGAAAAAACAGTGGTTTGAAAGAGGGCCGAAAGTGAGAACACAACTCACTACTTGGGTATGGTAATCAAAGAACGGTACAGAATACGCCAGGGGCGCAAGGCTATAGTACAAGTGTAACGAGCGGTGTCCAGAGGTTTCCTCTATGAGGCCAATTTGCAGTGCCCTCCCCCGAGTTGCGCCATGATTGTGCAAAGACCCTACACGCTCGACTCCAATGTTTGACCTTGGCTTTGCAAATAAAGGATAGTTGCATCCTGCAGATTAATGAGTATCGATCTGGGAGTCGCGGGCAGGTGCAGGTATCATACCGGTTCTGGAACTTCGAAAGTAGGCTCCACGCCATGGTCAGATTTGTTCCGTCCAAAGTTTAATGTGGTGGAACGGTGCAGAGCGACAGAGACTCTAGGTTGTCCGGATTTTGACCCGTAGGCATCACTCGATGGCTCAATTCGGATCGAAGACAAGTTGAATGCGTTATCCAATGCGTTATCCTGGTCGTCGGTGGCTAACCGATCACGGACATAGTCCCGACTGTTCAACCTGAGAGTAGAGACGGTCAGGAAGCGAGCCCACCATACCACGCGGAATAGACCCCTCACATGGCAAGCATAGAGTTGACATAACCTATGAGACAATGTCAGTTGACCGTCTCTGCTCCTGAGACTATTTCAATGTACATTTACTCATCACCCAGTAAATGGCCACGCAAATCTGAGTGGAGGGTGCAGCTACGAACTGGTCATACAATAAGAAAATCTCAAAAGCGAAAGATTGTGACAGAAATTTCTTACGCTGATAATCATGGCGACACCAAGGATGCTGCTTGAGTTAGTTGTGGGTCATTGACCAACGTAGGCGAGGAACTCACCTTGTCAGCAAACCCGAATTGATACTGTAAGCTATCAAGGTCATGATTATGGAATCAGTTCTGTACATGAACGTCAGCTAAGTCAACGGCAAAAATTCCAGATGGACAACTCGGAGCTTGCCTCGCGAACCCGGTCCTCCTACGGTAGAGAGACCGGCACATCGCCGCAGCGATCAACAGGTCCGCCAAAGCGCCTGTGGACATTCCTACGCCTGTGATCCACTATCAAGCCGTTAGCGTGCGTAAATGAGGAATAAGTCGAAACATACAGTCAAGGAGCGAAAACTGGAGAATTGCTTGAGAACGATCCTAAAGATGATTTCAATTGGTTTGATACATCCAAGAAGGAACTATACCTACTCTTTTGCGCAGAACACTAACATGCGAAGTGACGAAAATAATAATTTACAGACGAAACGGCAAACGAAAAGCATGCAACTCACAAATTCCGAAGGCTACAAAGATGCGGACAATCATGGATGTACCTCCCAGGGGATAAAAAAAAAGCACCCACAGGAACCAATGATGACCAACACCACCTGCGAAACCACATTTAGAGGTGCTTCGATAAGTCAACTACGATAACTTACGATGACGATCGGGCAGATTATACTTTGGCTCACTAACAGAAAATTAACTTGTGGATTCTCAGTGCAGTAAACGACAAAGGAAACAACTCACACACGTAAACTCGTCTTATGTAAAAGCTACGCTGCGTCAGGACAAATCGAAAGTTAGAGTATAAACGACGAACAACTGTACGCAAGTGTCGACGGTGATCTACAGTGATTATCAGTAAGTACGTAACAGATTATCGAATGCATAACGTACACCAATAATGAGCTGAACCTACATGAGGCGGACGTGGCGTGAGTGGCTATGGAGGTAAGATAGTTCGGAGTGACGTACTTGCAGGCCCCTGAGATGAAGATCAGAAATGACCCAGCTACCGCAAAGTAGTTGACTCACCACATACTGTAAATCAAGCTTTCGAAATTGCCGAAATTAAGGATGAGGTACCTACTATAATGAGCAGATGAAGGACGGTGTACACATTGTCACCCACCAGTAGATCGCATAAGCGCATATAATTGTGTGCAAGGCATCCGTGACTCTAATTGAAACATTGCAACTTTGACGAGCTGGAACTTGGGCAACTCTACGTACGTTACGAATGCGACGAAGAACTTGAGTGCCTTTGTGTCTCTATCCCGATAGTGCCTGGAACTAGTCAGTTTGTTACATCCAGAGACAAGGACTAGTTACCAGAAGTATATCCCTCTATAAGAGTGGCAAATTTGTCAAGTCAGCACGAGAAAGGAAAAGGCGTTCACCCGAGCTCACGTCTGCGCGATTGTCAAACCAAGGAGCCTACAAGTTCAATAGTTCAGGAGAAATACCGGCAAAGAAGAGCCTAAGGGAGGACGCACGTAGTACTGACAAGCAGCCCGATAAAAGCTGCTCCGAAGGAATTCTGGAACTCAGAGGCAAGAGAGCCAGGCATGCAAGATTTTGAAGAGATATACCACTCTCCGAATACGCTTGATCGCAGGTAGAGAGAGAGAACTAGAAACCGTGGGGGGTGCCCTGATGTGGTAAAAGCCGTCCAATCCATGGTGTGGTTGCCGTTAATCTTGGTTAAGGTTGCCCCCTTGAACACTTTTGACGTAAACAAGGTACCTCACCAGTCTCATGCTCGTAGGACTTTGGGAAGGCGCAACGCTGACGCTGACAGCGACATCGACGTGTTGCTTTCTGTGACTGGAGGTGGGAGAACAAGGACTGAGGAAGTCAGAGAGAGAGGAGAGTACTATGGGTTTCGCAGCGGTGGCAACACACAGGTAAGCCCGGCCAGGCGCCAGGCATAGTGGGCGTTCCCACCCGCGAGGAAGCGTGTGATAGATGGGATGTCGAAAAGGGAATCAAGAAAGTATTCAATGGCGCAAATGGGCGCGGGAACGGACCTTGTAAGGCTGTGATCGCGTAATCGCGTAATCTGGCGCGCGGTCGGATCGGGGCTCAAATCACCACGTACAGTACTGTACTGTACTAGGATCAGGTTACTCCCCCCAAGTCTCTTCCAACTTCCCAGTGCCAGTAGTCGCAAGCTTGCAATATCGGCACCGCGATCACCCTCGATAAGGTTGACATCGTAGCTGTGAATGCGCATCAGAATCTCAGCCTGCGCGACTGGCAACTTTGAAGTGTTAACGGACCCAAATCTGTTGCAACTGGTCTCCGTCTCGGCCGTTTCAAGATTCGAACAAGATCGGGACAGGAAAGTGCCATTTATTCGAGCCCCACGTCGCGTGCCGCCCCAGTTCGAGGCGGCTTTCTTGGACGCCTAATTATTTGACAGGGCAGGAACCTATCCCCC
>QFDV01000278.1:73536-88468 GCA_003315845.1 Lactarius trivialis
CCCCCCCTCACTGACACCAAAGTCGCCGGTCCTCTCATCGTTACTACCTGTGCCCCCTACATCTGCTGAGCGAACGGTATCGCCATGACCAGGACCGCCATCTCACTCGTCAGCGGAGCGAGTGAGGCCTCCATTCAAATTGCGACTTGAAAGCCTCCTCCAGAAACGCCTGGCGGGAAACTTTCGGAGCTCATAATCACGTCCAGCGCGAAGCGCGTCTTAGCTCGTAGTCCCCGGGCATACGTAGTCCATTAACCCCCCCAGATATGCTTTCGTGCAAGATATAAAAGTCACCGTGAGTAGGCATCTTAGTGCTAAAAGATGTCAAGTTTAAAGCACTGTTTTAGAACATATACTGTCCAAGCTGAGGGCTAGTGCGGCCTCAGACTCTCGTATGTTCACCACGGCCGCATCATTTATTGGCGCCAACTTACCGGCTTCTTCCGCTCTTGGCGCTTCTGGCCAGTCGAGTATGCGGTGGTCATCAGCCTCGACCTTAAAGTCACTTCTAGGTTGCCGTCAACCCTGACTGGCCTGACCCACGGGGTAGGGTTGGGCTATAGTTTCCCTCCGCCAGCAGAACCACTGCCGGGTCTGCCTAGCCTCTCACGTACACCCTTTGAAAGCTCGAAACCCGCTATTGTCTAGTGAGTCTTCGACACACGGTCACCGCACCTACCCGCTATCAGCGTCGAATGCGCTGTCTGCTGGAAGTGGTACTGTTGGTAGCTCTAGCATGGATTCCGGATCCACTGTACAATGGATGAAGACCTGAATGCTGATTTCAGGCCTTCACCCGCCATCGTATCCACTACAAGCGGAAGCGTGCGGCAAGCATCTTACAAATAAAGACAGTTCTATGTGGCCTCTTCAGTCTGGATCGAAACCGTCCTCACTGACCGTGCCGCCCCCACTTATACAATCACATGCATCATCGAAGTCTCCCGTACGCTCCCCCATCCGCCTTCTCGGCATCAACAATGGCGTTACAGCCACCATCGCCTCTGCAGCCACCTTTGAGAGTGATTGCACTAGCTCGTCATTTGGGTGGAGACAGAAAAAGAAAATTTTCGGCTCTACTGCATTCACAGGACGTCGCGGCCACAGCGGCGGGACCGAGATTCATCTCAAGCAGTACTGAAAGCGGCGGTGCGTTACTTTAGCGTTCGAGTACTTTTCCATTTTTGATGGGAAAGAGGGAGCGGTATTGGCATCGCCCAGCGCTTTCGTCCAGGCCCGGGAGCACGGTCGTGGGATGCGAGAATGCAGATCTCCGCTGGAAGAAGACACCGTGAGCGCCACGGGCTCATCGATGACGACGCGATGACACATTTACAGGAGAAGAGCGGAACGGAAGGTGACATTCATTTTAATTCATTCATTTCATTTCTCAGTCTGGATGGCTCCTTGCTGGCTCCTTGCGACACAACCCGAACATTTTTTTCATCAGCCTTGCATTTTTCGTTCGTTTCATTTTCTGAGCAATACATTGTGAAGTCGCAGAACGCCGCTGGTGCACTGCCCGAGCTTGACGAAATCAGATGGAAATCAGATGTTGACCCCACTACAGTAGACGCTTATGTATCCAGGGGCATAACATTCTGTGACTCAATTTTTTTATGATCCCATAAATACATAGCCTGGTGAACATACAGTAATTGTTTTGGGTAGAAAGGATATCGGAAAAGTGGTCATCTTCGAGATTTGCATCCAACAGGGAGGATTTTGCGGAACGATGGTATTGCACATTGGTAGACCCGGGCCGGTGACCGCTCGCCCTATGGGGCTGCGCTTGGGACCGATCCTCCAGTCCGAGTCGCTCTACGCGACAATCTTCTCGATTCAAACGGCTGGTTCCGAGTCTAATTGCACATGTACATGAAGTAGGACGGCTGGTAGCCTAGCGTGCCCTTTCCAACCAGTTTCCATCACCATCTCAATGATCCAGCCGCGCACCCCTATCTACCGGTTTCCACAAGGGTTTCCATCATAGTTTCCATCATTATGTCCGGGAACAACCAGCCTATTTCCATCGGTACTGAGGACCCAGAATATTACGCAGAGCTTCTCACGAAGGTTCCCAGACTGGCAAATCGGCGCCTACTGTCTGATGAACGATCCTATCCAATCTTCCCCGGCATTCACGATGGCCCGGCGCTCGCCCAGCGCCTACAGACACTTCTCAATGTAGTCGCCGATATCTCACTCTGTCAACCAAGAAACGTCTCCGCTACGATGGCCTGCTTAAAGCCTGATAAAGGCGCTCTAAAAACGCAATTGTACGTCGTTTTCAACCACGAAGACGATGAAGCGTCTCGTAGTTGTCGTCAACACCTAGAGTCCATCTTTGAGATGCTTCGCCAAGTCCCTTACCGGCCACCTGCAATGGACGGCTCCCCAAAGGTCATCGCGACGGAGTTAGAGACTAACCTCATCGAGATCTGCAGAGCCATCCACAACCACTCATTCGACATCTTTGCGCATCGCGTTACCAAGCACAAGCACAGGCTTTCGGAAATTCGGGGGTACGTTGCGCAGGAACGGACGGGCTCCGCGCCCCAGCATCCCACGTTTTTGGTGTTCCTTCAACACCTGGACATGATTATCGAGACCGTCGCCAAAGCGCAGGCCACGAGGGACCTTTCCACCAACCGTATACAATTGATTCTAAGCATCTATTGGTACTGGACGCAACATAACATTCTTCCCAAAGACGCGCTTGCTGACAATAGGTTCACATTGCTAGATGACGTGGATAGATGGCTGGTTGATGGTGCGTGATCCGACACCTATATGATTGCACTCTGACCGGAATCCACATCTTTTATTTAGAGTATGACGTACATTTCCAGCTTCGGCGTTGGGCGGTTAAGATCATGTCGTTCGTGATCTCGGCTAACAGGCTGTTTGTGCTGACCCAGTCGCGCCGCCTTCGTAACCTTTTGGACGGAAAATTCTCAGTTCAAGTCCTCTCCTCACCAGCCACCACACCATATCGCTGCGACCTATCTTCGGAGACCATACAAATGGCTTTGGATACCGCCCTGGCCGGAACTGGGTATCTTTCTGCGGATGGGGATCGCAAGTCGTTCGTCGAATTGTTTCAGGAGGCTTCCGAGGTGGTCCACTGGAAACCTACAGTCCACGCCGAGCTAGCCTTGATTATAGCGATGGCCAAGGGCGAAATCAATTACGTGGAGCCCTACATCGGTGTCTCGAAACCTCCCTGCATTATGTGCAGTCACTATATCCGCGCCTTCAATAATGTTACGAATCAAGAGGTCGCTACCAGAAGTTCTCACGGGAAGGCTTATCCTGGGTGGTTCTGGCCAAGTCTTCCTAGCCATGACGGAGAACTTCGCCCGGCCTTTTTAGGACTTATCAGACAACAGCTCCTTAGCGATTTCGGGAACCATACAAAAACGTCAGATAGCAGCGTGGGATCAGGCTTTCCGGAATTGAATTTACATACCACCCGGGCTAAGATTTTAGACCTGTTTAATGCCGGGTGACGGCAGTAGGCTTGTAGTTCGTCTTGTCAATGACCTTCTATTAGTATGTGTGAGGTAGCCTTGTGATATCGATGCGTAGTTTCGGATCAAAGGTCCCGAACTTACTGTATGGAAAACAGGATTCCCACTTCCCGTTATCCAGCTCAAAGCTGTACGATATCGTCTTTCTGACATCGTTGCACACCATCACTCAATAGGCACCGTTCTCGTGGGCTACAACTCAGCTCAACGAAGAATTTTACAATGATCCAACATGTATTCCTGTGCTTGCCAACACCATCGCCAACGCCCAAGAGATTCCTGTTTGTTACTACATACAACGATGGCATATATTTATAACAGGTGGAAGACATGGGGATACTTCTTGACGAGTCCTTATCTTTTCTCTTAAAAGGTCAGTAGTATTTCGTTTATACTTTGCACTGTGTACTCGCCGCGCGTCCTCGCGCTCCTTCAAGGACATGTAATGTGCTGTATGGCCTGATAAATCCTACAGACGCGCCTCTCGCTCATGCTTCTTCAAATTCTCCTGTTTTCAAAATTTCCTCGTATCTATGAATTTCAACCCCGTCTAATGCTACGCTCTCGACTCTGCCTCGCTTCCGCCACTACAATGCAACGCTGCTAAGCTAGCTTATTCATCCATTCTTGAGATATCAGTGTTGTGACTTGTACAGGATACCATGGCTTTTCTCGACCATCACGCCCTCTGTTGGTTGTGACCTGTATAGTCCAATGACAAAGGCAGAGCGCTGTGTCATTGTCTTGTTCGCGCGTTTTGATTAAATCTCTAAAATGCATGTCTCCCATCCTCGGGACGAGAAAACTACATGGGATTTATGGTGTCTACAGGATGAAAACGAACTGCAATCAACTGTGTCGTGCTGCAATCTACCCGCCAGTTTGGGGAGCCCCAATCATTCTCACCAATTCACCGTCGCCTTCTGGGCCAGCTCACCCGAATTCTTAGCCTCGTCCACCGGTCCAGCCGCCGGAACTGCGCCCCCACCAGGAATGCCAGCGTCCCGGAGATTACTAATGCTGATGCTACCGAGGCTAAGGACGCGCGGTTCACCAATAAGGTCCTTCAGCGACTCCGCGCGCTGGCGCTGCCCATTCGTCAGTCCCGCTGACGTGCGCTTGAATATAGCACGTAGACCGCGTAGCGAGGTCGAGCGCATCGGCGCCACGTCGCCTGCAGCCTGAGCGTGTACATTGCGCTGCGGAGGAGAGCCGTGGAGCCGCTGGTACGCCAAAGGCGATGACGTATGGGGGATCGATACGGAGACTAGGGACGTGGTGATGGGGGCCGGAGAGGAGGAAAGAGGGTCCATGCTGGGTGGGTACAGTCTCGAGCTGACGCGGCGTCGTGGCGTCTCTGTTGTGGCTCGGGTGGGCGTTGGCGGTGGCTCTAGAAACTTGGTGATGATTCCGTCTTTGCGACTCGAAAGCACGGCGGACGTCAAATCGACTAGGTGAGGGCCAGAAATGATCGGCGACTGATTGATCTGCGACTCTTCGTCATTCGATCTGCTTCCGGAAAAGTGCTAACACCTTACCTCTGGGAGAGGCGGAATGAATCGTGGCGTACGGGGCGTAATAGGCTGAGCTGCACTCCGGAGAACTGCCGTCGGTGAGTGGCGGTGTGCCGTAGTATCTGTGGATGAATCTGGCTTTGATGCAGAGATTATCTCTGGCACCTGACACACGGAAGTGCGTTGGTATGTCGCCAAAAATAGATGTCTGGCACTCACCATATCAGCTGTTGTGGGGGCATCCTTAAGCATAGTGTTATCCCTGTGCTGCCAGCGCACCAGGCTCGCAGCAGAAACATCGAAGTAGACAGTCTCTCCATCGGTGCTTGATGCTTGTATGGAACCAATGGAGCTAGCCGACGACGCCGAGGGCGTCAGCAGGGTCGTCAATTCTCCGACCTGGGCTTCACGATCGGACGATAGCCTTGTTCCGCCGGCCGTCCTACCATTCTCTGAATTGCTTGACTGTTCTTCGGGGTCATCTACTTGAGTTCCTGGGGTCTCAGGTTCTACGATATGATGGATGCGCGTGGATGTGCCGGTGAGTTCGCCCCCATGACAGCCCGCGCTGCCATACAGTTCGTCGAACATACCCGTCCATTCCTTCGCAAAGAGATCGAGATCCCCTATGAGCGCTTTGATCCCTACTGGAGCAACAGCGGACTCAGCAGTCGATTTAACCTGTAGACCCTGCCCGGGGATCGCCATGAGTGGGCGCGGAGGTTTCTTCTCAATCACCAAAGGACGAGGGGACGTTTCGCTCGATGGGATAAGCGTGACGCGAGTTCGCTGTATGGGACGTGGTGGGACGACGACGACCGCCGCCGGAGCTGCGGGTAAGAGGACGCGTGTTCGTGCTGGGGGGCGACGGTTCTCCTTTCCACTGACGCTGCTACTCATGGCCAGTTTCTTGTTTGCAACGGGGTACGAGGTAGCATCCGCAGGAGTGCTGTTTTCGGCTCGGGAGAAGCCACTAGTAGTAAGAGCAGTAGACTCTCGGCGCCGGGACAGATACCGTGCAGCTGGTGGTACGGGAGGACCCCGCGCGCCGTGCTGCGCAAAAGACTCTACCTTTGCGCGTCCCTCTTGTCCATTGATACGCTCGTTCTTGGTCTCCACGGACGCGGGCGGAGAAGGATAAGGTGCCTCTGTGGAACCACCTTCCGCACGTGGTGTGCTTGCGTTGGAGGACGTTTCGCTTTGCTCTGGCGTGAGACAAGAAGCCTGCGTTGAAGGAGACGGTATGCGCGAGGGCGAACATCCACGCCGTGTACCGAATTCGGGCGGCGGGAGGATGCGGCTCCCAGAAGGGTGTGGCACACTGGCACGTGGGTGTGTACTAGAGGGACCATTGATGAGTGACGCCGGCGCCGCCAACATTGGGGATGGAACACGCCGAGCGATCCTAGAAGTATCGCCCGATGTTAGACGCCTGGAGCTCATGCGAGAAGATACAAGGCGTGGGATGGGCAACATTGATTTGCGATGCTGGCGAGAACCCGACGAGAGCGTCATAAGATGTGGTAGCAGCAGACCTCTGTTGATGTAGTGACCTTGTTGAATTTACCTTTCAAAATGCAGTATCGAGCCAAGGGAGAGAGAGAAGGTGGGTGGTGGCCGCCGATTTGAAGGGCAGCAAAGCTAGGGATTGTTGAGGTTCAAGTTGTGAAAGAAGACGATCAGGCTCCAGAGTCTCGCTCAGTGTCTGAATCTGACACTGGCACATGAATGCATGAACCATTAGTGTGTCAGGTCGTTAGACCTAAAGTTTCTGCGCAGATAGTAGGAACCCGGTCGGATTAATGATTCACAAACATTTCTCTTCAATTTCGAACCTTTTTGCGGCGCAGTACCCCAAATGTTTATGCCTGATAAGGGTTATCATATCAAGCGCCGGCTTGGTCTGTCGCCTCAGCCATCCTCATCCGTTACGGTATCTTGCATCGATTCATAGTGTACAAGATGGTCTCTGATCACTGCAATGTACTGGACAGAACATTTAATGTAACGCGTTCACTCTTCTCATTTATATCACTCGAGAGACTCTTCGTGGGAGCCCACTGGCGCCCACCCCTGGCACAGCGGCCAGTAGTCCCCTTACAGTCTCCGTCGGAACGGCCACACTGGCACCACCTCGCGTACCTCTCCTCTCGAGAGAGTTGTTGGTGGTTATCCTTCCTCCGTCATCTCTCAGCTCATGTTGCAGTACTCTTCCCCGTTATCCCCGTTATCCTCTCTCCCCTCCAAAGAGCCCTCTTCCGTCTCCTCCGATGTCCTTTCCCACGGTGACATTGTTGGCGAGGGAATTCCTTTCCGGGACGAGCCTCTCCGTCTTGTCGCTAACCGCTCTGCCGAACACATCTCTGCCACAGACTATCAAGAACCAGCGAAGTCGTTCCAAGTCGTTCGTACATTGGGTACCGGTATCTACGCCGTTATCTATCTTGTCCGCGAAGTTCTTTGTCGTTCTCCACCTTCTGAAGATGATCGTATCAATCTCGCAAGTCGCTTCGAATTGGATAATGCTTCCGCATCTCGATATCCTCCGACTGAGTGTGGCCGTGAATACGCTCTCAAGCTCTTATCCAAGGCCGACCTTGATGAAGAAGAACTCGCCTCACAGCTCACAGAGGTATGTTGCGTAACGATAGGTTCTTAAAAAAAATTCTGACGAAATCTAGGCGACGATTCATCAGTCAATTCCTGCGCACCCCAACATTGTCACCTTGCATCACACACTAGAAACTTCAGCGTTTCTCCTCCTCATTCTCGAATTTGTCCCCGGTCAAGATCTGTTATACTTTCTGGAGCAAGCCCGCGATTATTACGATGTCGATCCTGCCTCCGATCCGCCACTGACCCGCACTCCGCCCACCCTTGGCCTTCTCTCATCGCAATTACTGTCTTACACCCGTCTCCATCTTATCGCTTCTATCTTCGCCCAAATGTGTGACGCCGTGGCCACCTGCCACGACGCTTCTGTCTTCCATCGCGATATCAAGCCGGACAATTTCATCGTCACTGACGGGTGGACACTTAACCAGGATGTTATCCGCGAGCGCAGAGTTGTCGTCAAGCTTTCCGACTTCGGCCTCTCCACTTGCGATGCCGTCTCATCAGACATGGATTGCGGAAGCGTCCCGTACATGAGCTTCGGTACGAACCCTATTATTTACTCGTTTTACCTCACCTTCTCACGGACGGATTATCTCCTCTCCCTTCAGAGTGCAGAAACAACATGGCTCCGGTATACATGCCTCGTGCTGCGGATGTATGGTCTCTCGGGATTGTCCTCATCAACATGTACGTTACGTACCATAATGCGTAGTCTTTATTTGGGTTTTTCTCTTTGCTTCTCGGGACTCGGATCTTCGCTCACTTGTGTTACCGCAGGCTTTATCACTCCAATCCCTGGATGGACACGGCAACGGACGAATGCGCGTCATTCCGTCTGTATCTCTCAAATCCCACGAATTTTTTGATGCGGCGATTCGCTGGTATGACTTTACCTGTCGCTAATTTTCTTGTCGAGAACGTGTTCTGCATCTTGGACGATCCCACCGACGATTCACAACGCATTTGTGCCCGCGAGTTTGGGGTCTGGATCCATGATTTGCCCACGCTCATGGGGGCGTCGCAACCAGGAACACATACACATGCACATTCCCGTGTTCCCTCCATGTCGTCTGTATCTAGTCACCCATTCGTCTCTGCTCCAGCTTCCCGGCGTCCATCTTCTCGTCCGACCTCCGCCGCCGGTCGCACTCCCCGCAGGCCACCTGTTTTCCATCGTCCCATCCCTCAAAACGTTCCTGTGGACCCCGTTCTCGATGACGACGGTCTCGATGGCATGCTCCCTCCTGCACTCGACGTCGTGCTTAACGAGGGAGATGAGGACGAAGTGCAAGTGCAACAACGTGAGGAGCAGCAAGCGGAGGACGATCATTCGCCGTCTGTCCAGTCCCTTTCTACGACCAAGCGACTCGAACGTAGGCGTAAGGGTAAGGGTATGCTGCTATCGAAAGAGACAGTTGAACAACTGTTCGTACGTGAGCTCGGCCACCAGGCGCGCTCAACCTCGTCCTCGCAGTACTCTGTCGTTCGTTCTGAGCTAGTGCCGTACGTCTCGCTACCAAGCACCGTCCGACCCCTAGTTACTGGGAAGGGGTCGTTCCTCTCTTCATTCGACAACTGGAGGGAGGCGTTATTGCCCCTGGGGAGTTGGAAGGGCTCCTCTCCCTCGATAGCTTCATCTCTTCAGTCATACCACACTGCGAATACGTCGTCGCTATTGACGAATTTAACAACGACCACAGCCTCTACGCTGCTCTCAAATATTTCGTTCGCTTACTCCGTCACCTCGATAAACTCGCGCAAGAGTCGCAAGGATGTCTTGTACCCGCGTCGTGTACATCCGCTGCCGGTCGCAGTATCGTCAGAACACTCTCTACCATCCGACGTACGTTTTCTTTTTGATTTTCTAGCCTTACTTTTGCTGAATACATATGCTCCTGCTCCCCGGATAGGCCCTAATCCATCAAGTCCGGTTCCTTTGTAAGACCTTGTTGCCGCACGCAGAGCCCCGTCTAATTCCTGCGGGAAGAGTGCTCCTCCAGTCAGTGGGGATCCATGGAGATTTTCCTTCTAAGCCTTTCTGGATTGACGAAGAAACCGTCTGCTGTTTCGAATTATATATCGCGTTGGCTCATGACGTTCTCCTCAAAGATGCCGTTAGAGCTGGGGAGCTAGAAGGTCCCAGCAAGCTCCTGCATACGTAAGTATTGACTCTTGCAAGTTACTACTAGATGGCCACTGATAATCGTAATCACCAATTGAACAGGACTTTTAAAGATATTCTTTTCAAGCAAGGGACTTTCTCTTTCCGAAAAACGCGAAAGGTAAATGAAGCAGGTCTCAAAGCGCCCTCCGCTACAGCCGTGGCACATGAACGATTTTTCAATGTGCTCCGTGCGCTTTGTTCCGTAATGGATGCTTTCGAGGTACTCTAGTAACCCGATCGTGTGTGGTGGTAAGAAACTGCTGACTATACATGTGACAAAGGGAGCATGGAATACGATCAAGATCAAGCCTCCTATTGCCAAGGACGGGGTTCTTGGAGACCATATTCGCATGGCCCAACTGGAGTCATGGGCGTCGACAGGTCTAACAATGGAACAATACCGCAAGAAGCTCGATCAGAAGCTTGAACAGACCCAGACACGATTGAACAGTATCTCGGGGCGAGCAGAGGGAATGCTTCTCCATCCAGCAAGTATATCACCCGTGATTCATCCACACGAAGGAGCCGTCCAGTCGATAGAAGAGAGTCCAGAAGCCGAGGGTAAAGCGAGCTCCGCGAATAGCCGCAACCGGAGTCACAGCACTCAGTCTCACGATGATAGTGGGAAGCGTAGCTTTCCTCGCAGAATTTTGCATCGTCTCATTCCATCTATCAGTAAAAAATCATGAGTGAAAAAGAGGGTGTGTGAAATGGGTCGTAAATTATTTTCTAGTGGACTGTTTACTGTAACTGTAAGATTTGTTGTGCGATAGGTCAATGTAGTACTGTCAGATGAAAATAAAAGCGCTTTCCAAAAAGAGAAGAAAACAGCACTTCCGCTGATGCTACCTTCGCAAACAAGAAGTTGCCCATGACTGCATGACTAGTAGTGTCAGTAGAAAGGGGAACCATCGCACCCCAGAACGAGCTGGCACGCGTCCGTGGCAGCTGCTACTGCGGTCGTCGTCCCCATCGCGTCCCATACATGATTCAGCGAACTACCGTAACGCATCCCATCGAGAAAAACGTCCCCTCATACTTTGATGATTAAGAAGAAACCTCCGCACCCACTCATGGCGAGCTCCGGGCAGGGCCTAAGCAAAATCGGCTGCTGATCCCGCTCTCGTTCCAGTAGGGATCAAGGCGCTCATATCGCCTTGCGAAGGAATGGACGTGCATGTTCGATGAGGTGTATGCCGGTGCGAGCCGTCATAGGGACGAACTCGCCAATGCATCCACGCGCATCGCCCATCCATCCCATCGTAGAATCGGAGACCCCGAGTCATCGACCGACTGCCAGTGGGGAGGAGAGACAGCTACCCCGCCGACGCCCTCGGCGTCGGCTGGCTCCATCGGTACGATAAACATCATCAAGCTCCGATAGAAAGACTCTTCACTTCGAGGTAGCTGCTGCGAGCCTTGTGCGAGGCAGCACAGGGATAATGCTACTTAAGGATCCCGAGTGCCGGACATATATTTTTGGCGACTATCAACGCACTTCCGCGTGTCCCTCTTGGAAGTGCTCATGCGCTCATGCACTCATGAGTGATCTCCATCGATGGGATTCGCTCCCTTCGCCGGCCTTGCCTCGATAATCTTAAATTGTTATTTTACAGTAAGAGATAAGGATAAGCAAGTTATAAGACAAATATACAATGATGCACTGCCTCTCAAATGGCTAGCACTCACACTTCTACTTTCTCGTTCTCTGCCCCTTTCCCCTCTTCCTCCGGCCCAGAGCAACGACATGTCTCTGTCTCCCTCTCAGCTCCTGAGTCAGAGCGCGAGGCCTCCGCTTTCCGGCTTCGGGATGACACCGGCTTGTCCTCCCCGTCCGACGAGCGTTGCAGCAAGGTCCGCCACCTCACAAACCTTGCGCCCCTTGAGAAAAAGGATCGTAAGAAGTGGACAATGGAAGAGACTCAAATGCTCGTCGACGGTTGCAATCGCGTGAGTATACGTACCCCCCTCTCCTCCGCCTGCTACGTCTTGCGGGGTACAGTACTATCGCGTGCTCATTTCGCTTCTCACAGCATGGCGTCGGCAACTGGAAAGCGATCCTCAATGACACAAGTTTACATTTTGACAACCGTTCCCCCGTGGACCTTAAAGATCGGTAAGTCCGCCGTCGTTTGTTTCCTCAATCGTCACTCATCGACCCATCCGCCCCTCCAGCTTCCGTACTTACTTCCCCGACGCGTACAAGCAGCACTACCCCAACGCCAAGACGCATCTCTCCTCCAAAGTCCGCTCTGCCCTCCCTGATGGCACATCCTTCTTCGAGGAGATGCGTAGAAAGAAGCGTCCCCCATTTACCGAGGAAGAGGACCGTGCTCTCAAGGCCGGTTACGACAAGCATGGCACCGGTTGGGCAACCATAGTCAAAGACCCAATCTTCCAGGAGCAAAACCGCCGCCCCACTGACCTTCGTGACCGGTTCCGCAATGTATTCCCTGACCTCTACCAGGCGGAGGGATACCAACCACGCTACTCCGCAAAGAAGAGGCTCTACACTACTGCACGTGCGGCAACCGACAAGTATCTTCACGCGTCGCGTGAGATGGGCCCCGCCCGCCGCAAGCGACGCTACTCCACTGGCTCTTTGCGCGGAGAAACAAAGAGCGTCCCCCAAAGTCCCAACGGCTCAGAGGAGGAGGATAATTCTGGAGACGACGACGACGAATACTTGCCAAAGTACGCCTCGAAGCGGGTGAGCAACCCAGAGTCGATGAAACACATGGTAACCGAACAGCAGAGCCTCGAGCCCTTTTGTGAGGTTGGCATTGCGTCCCTCGGTTCCGTCGCTGAATCCTTGGCCATCCCAAAGTCCCTCCTCAGCGCGTCAGACGTAGCTGACTCGTCCAACTCGCAGACTTCGTCTGCGCCTGATCGCCCAATGCACTCTGCTGCTACCTGGTCTACCAGCATTGACTTATTATTCGATACTCCCTTCGCGCGGAATGGCCTTGGTTCCAATGGGGTGACTTCAGTAGGCAAGTCCGCTTGGGGTTGGACGGACTTGTTATCCACGAACCCTCGCCTTGACCAGTCGACGGCTAACTCCAGCTCGCCGTCGTACTTTGGAGGAGGATACTTTGGAGGAATGACACACTCCCCATACGCCCCTTTTGCTTTTACCCAATCGACTCCTGGCTTCCTCGGTCGCAATGAGCCTTTTCTGCCCTCACTCTCCCACGATTTCGCCTCGGAGGATCGCGGCATGTTCAGGATGATGCCAAGCAGTGCATTACACGGGGCGGATGGCACTCGCATCCGCCAACCTCCTGACTCGGTGGACTACGAGGAGGGGTCATCCGTCTCGGCAACTTCATCACTTCAGTCATACCACACTGCGAATACGTCGCTATTGTCGTATTCAACAACGGACTCAACCTCTACGCAGTCCTCAAATATGTCGTACGCTTACTCGGTCACCTCGATAAACTCGCGCAAGAGTCGCAAGAATGTCTTGTTCCCTCGCCGTGTACATCCACTGCCGGTCGCAGTATCGTCGGAAAACTCTCTTCCACCCGACGTACGTTTTCGATTCGATTCGATTTTCTTTTGTTAGTTTTACTGAAACAGATACCCCTGCCCTCCGCATGGGCCCTAATCCAGCAAGTCCGGTTTCTTTGTACGACCTTGTTGCCGTACTCAGAGACCCGTTTATTGCCCGCTGGAAGAGTGCTCCTCCAGTCATTGGGGCTCCATGGAGATCTTTCGCAGCATATACCTATTCAGACTGACGAAGAAACACTCTGCTGTTCCGAATTATTTATCGCGTTGACTCATAACGTTCTTCTCAAAGATACCGTCAGTGCTGGAGGGCTAGAAGATCCCAGCAAGTTCCTGCATACGTGAGCATTGACTCCTGTAAGTTACTAGGATGGCCACGCTGATACTCGTGATCACCAATTGAACAGGACTTTCAAAGATATCCTTTTCAAGTTGGAGGCTTTCTCTCTCCCAGCGACCCGAAAGTTAAATGAAGCAGGTCTCAATGCGCCCTCTGCTGAAGCTATTAAACTTGAACGGTCTTCTAGTGTGCTCAGTGCGCTTTGTTCTGTAATGGATGCTTTCGAGGTACTCTAATAACCCGATCGTGCGTGGTTAGAAACTGCTGACTATGTGACGAAGGGAGCACTGAATATGATCAAGATCAAGCCTGCCGCTTCAAAGGAAGGACCTATTGGAGACCATTATCGCATGGCCCAACTGGAGTTATCGGCTTCCAAAGGTTTAACCATGGAGCAATTCCGCAAGAAGCTGGATCGGAACCTCGCACAGACCCAGACACAATTGAACACCATCTTGTGGCCAGTCGAATGAATGCGAGTGTTCAGAAGCCGAGGGTGAAGCGAGCTCCGCGAATAGCCACACCAGGAGTCACCCGGAGTCACGATAGTGGGATGCGTAGCTTTCCTTGCAGAATTTTGCATAATCTTTTACCATCTATGAGTAAAAAAAGCCCCCCATCGAGCGAAACGACTCCTCGTCATTTGGTGACTGAGAAGAAACCTCCGCACCCACTCGTGGCGAGCCCTAGGAAACAAAAATCGGCTGCTGAGTCTGCTGTCGTTCCAGTGGGGATCAAGCTCTCATCCGCTTTGCGAAGGAATGTACAGGCATGTATGACCTCGTAGAGCCGATAAGCAATTCGAAGGATGGTGGGACAAGCTGCCGGCGGAACAAGGCCATCGTCCGACTCCAAGTCAGAGAAATGACGGCAACCATGCGGCCCTCGGCGTCGGTTCGCTTCATTGGAACCGTGCAAGCGTCAAGCACATATGGCGAGACCGTCCACTTTAGTGTATCTTCTGCAAGCCTGGTGCGTTCGCAGCAAAATGCTGCCCCCACAGTGGTTGATATGAGTGTCGGACATGTATTTTTAGCGATTTACCGACGCTCTTCCGCGTGCCAGAGCTTGGTGCTCGGACTCTGCGCGTCCCTCAGGCTCTTGACCATTGATGCGTTCGTTCTTGGTCTCCACCCTGGCGGTGTAGGATAGGGTGCCTCCGCGAACCCTTCCGCACGAGGTGTGCTTGCGGCAGACCTTTGTTGATGTAGTGACTGATATTACTTTTCAAAACGACAATCGAGGGAGC
>QFDV01000283.1:0-31091 GCA_003315845.1 Lactarius trivialis
CAACAGGCTTGCGATGCCTGCCACAAAAGCAAACGTCGATGTGATGGCACTGGTGAGGTTGCACTCGTTTTTCTCGCTGACACCCTCCCTGATCGTGCTTCAAGCGCCTTGTAGCAACTGGTGCAAACATATATTTAATATGTCCTCATTTTAACTGACTGAGCACACCAGTTACTTTGCCGCCAAAGATTGTACCTACACAGACTCTTCCGGACGGCCGGTACCCGCACCTTTGGCATCAAAAACGGACAAGCCTTTGCGAGCTGGTCCGAGTCAGTCCCGCCGGCGTTCTCAGAAGGACTCTTATATGGAGCCGCCTGTTTCTGCACCCACAAAGAACCCATCGTCTCCATGCGGAGAATCTTTGACGTCACTCCAAACTCCTTCGGACACTCGGGATGATTACGCTGAGAGCTCGAAGCGGCCCCGAGTAGGCTCCATATCCTCCTTTCCAACCCCAGAATCTCAGGGACCCCTCCCACCTCGCTCGAGTATCGCAGCTACTCGGTTTGAGGTTCCCGTCGTCCGTGAGCTTGTGAACCGTACGTAGTCCATTTCCCCTGGCCCCGTTCGCCGGTTCTCTGCTGACCTCTCTGGAATTAGTATTTTTCACTCACTGTCACCCCCATCGTCTCTTCATCCACCAGCCCACTTTCATGGCCGATGTCAGCCTGGGCCGCGTACCGTCTTACCTTTTATATGCGTTATGTGCTCTCGCCGCCCCCTTTTCCAAGCACCCTGCCGTGCGGACGGATAACCCCCGTACGGATGGCCTGGCGTACTCCAAGGCAGCGGAAGAACAGATGTTTGATGCGCACGGTCGTCTACGTGTGGACAGAATCCTCATGACGGCACAGGCTCTTTGTCTTCTCGAGTCCCACCAATCTCTCTTATCGTGGCCTTGGCCTTCCCCTAGCACACATCACCGTGAGTATCTTGAGATCTCGGCTATCATCACATGTCGTTGTCATTTACCCTTTGTCGTATCGCAGAACTCGCCCTGAGTATTTTGAAAGAGGACCTTCGTATTCAGGATGAACATCCCTCTGTTTTGGCTCCCGCTCCCACGACTGGCTTCGTGCTCGATGCGATTGGTTGCGAGTGCTCTCGCCGCGCGTTCTGGTACATCAAATTGATGCACCTGACCGCCTTTGCCTACTATCGCATACCAACGCCTTCTATCGCGCTGGACTTGAAGAACCTGCGTCTTCCTGTAGACGAAGCGAGCTTTGAGTTTGGCGCGCACAACTCTCAATCAGGTTCGTTGGTTTCGTCCCATTCCTGGTCCCCCAGCTGATACCTTTGTCCTAACGCCACCAGAGTACCTACACCTACCGGCGCCACGTACCCAATATGCTTCTGAATATGGTCACCTTCTTCGTATCGCCTCTTTGCACGCCCGTCTAGAAGCGTCATTGGATACCGCAGATGGTAAACATATTTTTGCTTCCCATGCCCACGTTGAGCTCGTTCTCATACGCTTGCCTCGGTGCACCCACAGTTCGCAGCACACAAGACGCAGCACAGGCGGTCGTACAAGAAACTGAAAAGGAGATCTCGGTGCGCGCCTTCCTCGAAGGTTAATGTGACGATAAAATTGAATGATTTTTTTCGGATCTTTTTTTGGCCTCTGTAACCTGTGCCTGCAACACATACCGACTCTGATAGGCGTGGGAATCGTCACTCGCTGACCATGTCCGCTTTAGCGAGGAAAATGCAGCCCTTCATCTAGCGATGTTCGAGACGAGCTCGAATGCCGGCGCATGGTGCTACTTCATGATGCACACAGTATATGCGTGGTGTGTTCTCACACTCTCAGAGGTGCGTCCCGTTCACACCTGTTTCACTTATCTCGTTGATATAACCGGCTTCTAAGGCAAGAGCATATGGATTGGGCAACGTGACCAATGGTAACTTAGATTGGGCCCGTGACCGGCTCATGTTAATCGGAACAAAGCTCGGGAGCAGAGTAAAGAACAGCGTTTTGCGTATGTGTTTCTCAGCCTTTTGGTTGTTGTGCGTGCCTGAGTTGTCTCTGGCTTATTGCAGTTGTCGCAATTCTTACAGTAAGTCCGTCCCGGTCAGCCCCAGGTCTTCATCTGACAATCATATTCAACCAGGCACTGAAGAGGTTTGGCATCAGTGACCATCCGCAGGTTGTGGCATGGACGAGAGAGTATACCGAGGCGTGCGGCATGGAACTCCCCACAAAACTCATATCCGGGAGGCCGATGCCGATCGCAGAAGCGTTGGCTTCCACGAAGCACCCAATCCGACCCTCTCCTCCGCTACCTCTTCCCCTGTCACTTGTCTCCACGGCAGGTGTGGACCGTGTCGAAGATCGAAGCGACGCATCTAGTGCTGGCTCTTCCGGGACATACTTCAGCTCTCTGCGCAGTTCGTACAACAAATTGCGAATCACTAACCCTGAACCAGCCCGCTCTCCTGTGCCGGGGTCGGCGCCATCGTTGCCATCATTAAAAGCATGTGGGCTGCTGGAATCGTGGACGCATCACCATCAAATTCCGTCACAGCCGCTCCCAGACGCAACTGGTATGTCAGAACCTCCAAGTTCACCAACTCCTCCGTGGATAGCACTACGAATGGCAACCGCCATCCCTAAAGACTCTACTGCAGGCCCACTGGAGAGCAATGCCTCACCATGTACATCGTCGCGTGGCACAAAATCGACTATGCCAGTGGGATTGGACTGGCTTGCGCACGAGCAATGAGGTTGTGGGGACATTTTGTCATGCTTTTTCCCTTGCTTTCACGGTTTAATCCGTTCTGCTCTCTACCAGTTTTATCTCAAATTGTATTTGGTGCCTTTGCGACGTATTTATTTACGGCTCTTGCTTAATGTAGAGCATGGGTTATTAGGCTTCGTCTTGCTTGTTCCGTCCAGTCAAGGTTTCGCAGCAGCGCGTACCTGATGTGTACCTTATTAGTTCACTCTGGGGGTTTTATTGTAAGACTATCGTTATCATGGTAGGCGGTGGTACAAGGGATTTCGATTACTTCTTCAAATTACGATGGAGCTCTGGCTGTACGAGAACGACGCGGTCCAAAAGCTTCCTAAGTACATCGTCTTTATGCGTGTTATATGCTTCTGTAATGGTGCGTAACTTCTCGTCTGTCTCCTTATCGACGATGGATTGTGCATCCAGTGTACTCCCAGCGTGCTGGAATGAGATGTTAATCAACTGTGTAAGAAATAGACGAGAGGGACTTACGGAACTCTGAAAGGCGGTAAATTCTTGCTCCTTTGCTCTTCGATACTCCTCTATTTCTTTGGTGGCCTCCGTGCGCGCATCCTTTAGCCTTTCTACTCGGTCTGCGGGAGATATCAGAATTGGGACGAGTGATCAGTGAGAACGCACATTGGCGGGCTTGTTGCACCACTTTGGCTGCTTCCTTCTCTGCCTCGAGGAGTGTCTGGATACCTTGTGATTGTTGTGCAGCCTATAAGAGATGTTAGTATAGCGAGGAGCCGAGATTGAAAGTGTACATGACCATAGTCTGAGGCAAAGTGAGATTTAAACTCCGGAACGCGCAAGTGCCGCCGCCGGTCAGAACAGAGAGACAAGACAGGGCCGCAGACGCAAGAGAAGCGCAGTGCACCGGACCTGGGCCTCCCTCGACGAAAAGGTTTCCATTGACCTGCCTGTTTCCTACCAACATCAAAACAGAAACTCGGATCGCATTGCAGACCCGGTTTCCAGCATAGCGTCGATGGACCCGGTTCAGGCTCTTACTGCCGTGCTCAACGTTCCCGCAGACTCAAAGGAGCAGTCCGACTTGCTTACGGCGCTCCGCGAGAGTCTGGAGGCTCAACCCCACCCAATTCCCATTCTCTGTACCACGCTGCTCAAGAACGCGGCTGGCTCAAACGATTCGTTGCTCAGACGCTGGGTGCTGGAGCTGTTGCATTTTGGTATCGCGCGAGCACCTCTGGCGGTCGATACGCGTACACAACGTGCGTGCCTCTTACGCTAGCCCTCTTCTGTCGACAACGACTGACGTGTAGGTGGACTGGACTCCACAACCCGTGTTTCCTTTAGTCGCATCGTGGTCTCTGGACATAGTTGCTGGCCTTCTCAATGACCCCAGCCCTTGGACCGTCAAAATCGCGGTGCAGACATTCGCAGGAGCATATCCGCTCCTCTTTCGTTCGCTGTGCGTTTCAAACTTTTTCGTACGCCTCGGAGTCATCGATGCTGATATTTTTTGCATATAGATGCACGAATAGAAAAGAACGACTGCAATGGGAGACGCTCTCGCGCGCGAAGAACCGGATCCTAGAGCTCATGTGGGCACCCAACACGTATGCTGGTGTGCAGTTTGCCGCCGTCAAGTTCCTGCAAAAGGTCATCCTGGTACAGTCGCGGGGTATTGCAGACCCAAGGGTGAGTATTTCTTTTTAACTCACGTACACCCTGGCGGAATGACTCGTTCGTTGAAAAGCTGCAAAACAAAAACGATCCAAATCTTGCAATCATCCCGGGAGACCACCCGTTCATCAACGCTGCTGCTCTCGAAACCGAAGGCACAGCTATTCTGAAACGTCTCATCTACGATCTGTATACAAAACAGTACGTCGGAAACAACGGGTTCAGCAACACGGTCAAACTCCTGATTTGTCTCTCTAGAAACCCAGACCTTATCTCCGCCATCCTGAACAGCTGGTCAAGTCTTGTCAAGCTGCGGCCAGACTTCGTGGAGGCTATAGTATCCTCCCTCACATCATGGACTCCCACCCATCTGCTGGGCCTGCCCTTCAACGCCATCAAAAGTGTTGAAAAGTCTGTACGCATTCTTTTGACACACATATCACGGTGCGCGCCTCTTGAGAATATTGTTTACTTTAACACTCACTGGAGCAACACAGCTCGCCGGCCGGCACAAACTATGCACGTGAGATCAGCGAAGCTCTCAACAAGCAGACTCAACGCATGGAACAAGCCGTGGCAGACGAGAGAACGCGCAAGGCTCTCGCAGCGCAAGCCCAGGCTGACGCTCGCAAGCGTCCGCTGGCCACTGCGACCCCAGGCGAAGAGGAAGTGAAGCGCCAGAGGGTCGAGCCAGATTCGAATGCAGACACAACGGCGCTATTGGCAACGCTCCCCGTTGCGCTCATCGCGGAGCTCATCGTGGCGAACTTGCAAGCATTCTCCGATGAGGTTTTTCAGGCGCGTATCAATGCGTACCGCCATCCTGCGCCCGCAAGTATCGCTGCCCCTGCTCCCGTGTCTGCGGCTGCAGCACCAGTATCTGCTACTGTTCTCGAAAACTCTGTGACGTCGGAGAGTACGCCAGCAGCGAGAACACCGCCGACAATGCCAGCTGCGGATAGGGCAAGGGAGCGGGCTTTGGCGCAGGGGTCGTCAGCCCAATCGGACGAACCCAGCTCATCCAGCAAAGTTAAGGAAGAGCCTATGGACCCGCTGCAGATGGACATGGACGAAGATATTGAGTACGAGCCAGACAATCTGAACCTTGAGGTACGCCCTCGTTTGTTGGTGTACCCCTCCAGCTTGTAGCTCATGATCTCGTTTGTTGCAGCTGGAACCTATGCAGGAAGATGACGATGCACTCGCTGCAGCTGAGCTCGACACCAGTCAACTAATTCCGCCAGACTTTCAACTTCCACTACCATCCGTTCTCAGCGAAGCCGAGCGAGCGACGGCCGTCAAATCTGCTGCCACGCGGATATGGCAAAGCTCAGGCGATCTCGCAATCGGACCGCACAATGGCGGCCGGGACATGTGGATGCTACTCCTTGTGCGAATGATCACGCGTGTAGTCGACTCCGAGGACAGCAGAGGCAAAGCCAAGGCCGATGGTGAAGGTACAGGTGCAGACGCGGAGATGGACGAAGAAATGGTGGAACTGTACGAACGGCAGGACCGGCTAAGGAAGGTGTTGTGCGACTACATAATGGCAGACTTTTCTGGGCGGTGAATTTCATTTTCCTATATGTTTTGCTATGGCTGACGGGCACTCAGGATACAACTCGCGACGACTTGGATGAATGAGGAGTGGTACAATGATCGAGTAAGGCTCTTATCGGACAATGACTGGGTGAGCGTTCTCCTTGTCTCTCAAGGGCCGCGTTGACGTTGTATCAGCGCCCCAATTACGATGTCTGGCTGAATCAAATCGTGGCCGAGTACCAGTTACGCCTTGATAGGAAGGATCGGATGTTTGCGCGCTTCCTCCTTGATTTGCCTTCCGTTCCCATGGACGTATTCACTCTCCTTCGGGATCTGTGCACCGAGCCAGAGAGGTATGCCCCGATAATCTTTATCATTGCCTGCTTCGTCATTGAAACTATTCTGCTCCCTAGGATGCAAATCGGGTTCCAAACTTTACGGGATTTTGTTACTCAGCGGCCAACACTCCGCGGGGAAGCAACGAACATCCTCTTGGAGTTGACGACACATCCAGGTGCGGGTATCACCGATCAGCGGCATTGGGAAGGCACTGACGAAATGCGGCACCCTTTTCCAGAAAAGGTCACGCGTAACGCCGCAATCTTGACTGTGAAGCGTTGTATGGGAGAATTCCAGGTGACGGACGGCATGATACGTGATTTTGCTTTGCAATTGCTGCGCCGACTTCAAACACCCCGCCCAGTCGACAAACCTCCGACAGGAGATGGCAACGAAAATATGGAAGACGGGCAACTACCGCCAGATGATTTGCTGCAAACGCCATACTTACCAGAGCGTTTGGAGCTCCCAACTCAGAAACCCCAAGTGGTACAGCATGTGGAACTATTATTTGCACTATCTTCAAAGGTTCCAGAATTCCTAGACGAGTGCGTCGTCCGGTTCCCCTGTATCCGTTGAGAGTCTGACTGTGTGCCGTGCTAGGATCTTCGTAGCGTATGGGGAAATGGATACCAGTGTCCAAGAGGCCATCCAGGACCTAATCACCGCTCTCGTGCGATCACTCGGGCCTGGGAACGGGAAACTTCTTACTTTAATGCGCACGTTCCCGCCTGGTGCAGAGACTCTGGCGCTCCGCATCCTGAACATCTTCACGGAACACGGACGGCCAAGTGCACAACTCGTCGTTCTTGTCAGAGGGCTGATTGCCGAGCGTGACCTCGACGCTCGCTTCCTTATCCCCATCATCGCCGAGATGGATAAGCCAGATATCATGAAGCATCTCCCACGCATAGTTTCGGTCCTGAACGGCACGCAGGAAGCGAAGGAACTCGTACGGAGTGTGTTTGGTGCCGTTGTTACGACACCTCCGCAAACTTTCGGAAGTGTGACTAGCAATCTGCCACGCGTGCGACAAAGCGAGCTACTCACACCCGCGGAGCTGATGGTGCTGCTTCACGACACGGAAAAGGAGATCGGAATCAAGAGCGCAATTGAGGGTCAGTGTCGTCACTGTCGGATTGTTCTCGTTCTCAAACTTGGCACTCACGTTACCCCGCAGCCATTGGAATATGTTTCTCGATGACGGACGTCTTCCGCTCCGAGATCCTCGCAGTAGTCATGCAACAGATCCTTGATGAGCCGGTCCTACCAACTTTGTTCATGCGCACAGTGAGTCGTGATTTCCCCCGTAGTACCGCGCTCATACATCCAATCAAGGTGATCCAAGCCGTCAAAACGTACAAGTCGCTAACAGGCTTCGTCTCCACGACGCTACTATCGCGGTTGATCACAAAAAAGATATGGACAACCCCCTTGCTCTGGGAGGGTTTCATCCGTTGTGCACAGATCGTCGCGCCAGCAAGCTTTTTGGTACTGCTGCAGCTTCCGAAAGAGCAATTACGGGAGCTAGTGGCGAAGCAACCGAGCTTGCGAGGCCCCCTACGCGACTTTGTCCAGAAAAAAGGTGGCAATCCTGCACGAGCGGCGGTCTACTTGGAGATCATTGGGGAAGACGAGCCGCAGGCAGGGGGAATGACAACTCCTGAGACACCTCCGCCAAATGTACCATCCTCTATTACTGCAGAGTCAATGCTTTCGTAGCACCGTTGTTTTTCGCATAGATGTAGCATGTGTATATATTTTCGTTTTCGTTCAATGTGAACATCCGTGCGCCAAACCTATGGGTCGATCGAGGTCGAGGAAAGGTTCCGTTGAGAGTCAGTCGGTCTCAGTCTCTTGTGCCTGCAGCACCTCCTTTGCTTGACGACCTCCATCCGCCTCTGTAGTGTGGTAGTCAGCCACAGGCAACGTGCACGATCACGAGTCCATCCATGCCCGCTGACGAGAATGGTGGTTTTCTGTCCGAAACCCACGGACCGCCCACATCTCCTCGCTCTTCCGAGGCATCGCAGTCTTCGCTCATCATGGCACGCGGTAGGTCCCGGATCAAGAAGATCTCTAGCGATGCGGACCCCTTCTCGGAGGAGAACCTACGCAAGCGGTGCGCATCGCAAAGATATATTCTACATTTAGCGCTCACACACACTTTTTTTTTCTTCTTTTTGCGTTGCAGTGGCTACCATAGTCTCAAATCGTTCGACCAGACGTTCCACCTGGAAAAGCGATGGAAACTTGTACGCGAAATGGGCTCCGGAGCGTACGGCGTTGTAATGTCAGTGCGCATCCTTCTCCCTGGTCGTGTCCCCCCTCTTTTGAAACAAACCAACCACGCGAGATTGTCAGCTCAGCTGCAGACGAGATCTCCGGAGAGACCGTCGCGATTAAAATGGTCACGCGTGTCTTTGCAAAGACATCGCTGGCGAAACGCGCGCTGCGCGAGCTCACCCTTCTTCGACATTTCAGCAACCATGAAAATATCACCGGGCTTATTGACGTCGATGGCATCGCGGAAAGCTTCAATGAATTGTGAGCGTTGTATTCTACGAAGCCCAGCCGCCTTGAAAATTTCTCTGGTGTGTAGGTACCTCTTCATGGAGGTGAGCCATTGCAGGTACATGTAGCCCAATCACTCTCTGATTTTGAGCTTCTGGTACAGCCTATGGAAGGTACGGCCCCGTGCACCCCCCAGACTTATTCCTACTGCGTTTCGCTCACTCCTGGGCCTTCGTAAAGCGGACTTGCACCAGATCATCAAATCAGGGCAGATGTTGACCAACGAACACGTGCAGTATTTTACGTATCAGATTCTGCGAGGTATGAACCGCACCACATCGGGTTGTTCTTGCGATTTTATCCTCGTGGCTTGTGCGCAGGCATGAAGTATGTACACTCTGCATCCGTGGTACACCGGGACCTCAAGCCCGGAAATCTGCTCGTCAACTCTGACTGTGAGCTCAAAATATGCGACTTTGGCTTGAGCCGAGGCTTTGACTCGACTCCTGAGGAGGGCACATCACAGATGACCGAATACGTCGCCACGCGTTGGTATCGTGCGCCCGAGGTTATGCTGGCTCTCAGGTTTTTACTCTCTCGTTGCTCATCTCTTGAATGATCTCTTGACATACTTCACAGGCGGTATGGAACAGCAAGTATGTGGCAGTCAGACGACACATCATCGCATTGAGCCCATCTGTCTACTCTAGTCGATGTCTGGTCAATAGGTTGCATACTCGCGGAACTTCTCCTCGGACGCCCGGTATTCAAGGGCAAGGAGTGAGCATAACAACTCCGCAGTTCTACATTTTGCTCTAATATTTCCCTTTTCGTGCTTAGTTATGGTGCGTCTCCGTGCGTGTGACAGAGACCGGTCGCTTACCGTGACCATCAGTGGACCAACTGAACAAGATTTTAGAGGTGCTTGGTAAGTTGAATGTTGCGATAAACCCGATCAGACCCTGAATGAAAATGTACGCAGGTACTCCTAGTAATGACATCCTAAGACGTGTGGCAAGCGAAAGGGTGCGTGCTCATTCTCGTAGCCCAGACGACTGCTGCAGGGGTTTGTTATAGGCCCAAACCTATGTTCGCTCGTTACCTGTCCGGAGAAAAGTTTCATTCAAGAAGCTCATCCCCCAAGCCGATCCACAAGGTTGGCGCTTTCATCTGTCTGCTTCGGATTAAAGTAACGACACACCACACGCAGCTCTTGACCTCCTAGAAAAAATGCTCAGCTTCGATCCCACCTCACGCATCAACGTTTCTCAGGCGCTCGAGCATCCTTGGCTCGCAGCCTACCACGACGTGAACGACGAACCCTCCTGTCCCGAGAAGTTTGACCGATGGCGCGAGATCGAGGAGCTGGAAACTATCGAGCAATTCCGCGCGGCTCTTTGGGCCGAGATAAATGAGTTCCGCCGCGAAGTGCGTGCTGTTGGCGCAGAGGCGGATGAACAACCCTCAGCGCTGCCGTCCGAGATGCCGACACGCAGTCTGAGCACGCCGGCAGAGGCAGCACCTCTGTCCCCGCAAAAAGAAAACTTGAGTCCAGAGGTTGCACTGTCGAGGAGACAATCTACGAGCGCAGGCAGCCCCTTAAACGAGCGTCGAGATAGCATGGACGGACGTGCACGCCCCCGCGCGCGCGACCCTGTTATTTCATATGCACGCAGGACGAGCGTTTACTCGGCTCGTGATCGAGATTCTATCATCTTTGGAGAGCAGGATGGTCTCCCGGTTACCATGACGCGTACATCCTCGTTCGCGGGATCCGACGCGGGGTTACCTCCGACGGGTCCTGGGGCGAACGCTTACCCATTCCCAAGTGCCGGCGCACCGGAAGGTTACGTCGTACCCGCACGCCAACGCACTGCCAGCACGGGTGGGCCAGGCGGCGTCGGTTCTCGATTACTGCGCACGTTGTCTACGGTGTCGATACACGAGACGGTCGATGCGGGTGCGGCCGCGGAGGTCGCGAGGTTGATTAGAGCAAAGGAGACCGCCGCAGATGCCCCGCCGAGCGAGATGCCCAAGGAGATTGGGGGCGAGGGATCCGAGTGGGGAGGGAAGGATGGTGGTACGTGAAAGTACGAGTTGCCATAGACGACACTGCATCTGCAAGGACTCTCAGATAGATAGATATATAGACAAGTGCTGTGCTCCTAAGTGATACAGATAAGTGAATGCTGAGTCTAATCGTCCTCGAGAAGTTCCTTCAGACCTAGAGAGAGATTAACACCATGACGCAAGTCGTGCAGGGCGGGAAATGTAGAACACGTACGCTCTATAATACTAAGATAGGCTGTTGTACCGGGGCTATCAGGGTATTCCTCTAAGAAGCTTACGCCATAGTCCGCACTCTTTCCAATCCGTGGGTCAAGTGGCACTGAGCCAAGGAGTTCAACACCCATTTCCTTTGCGAGTCGGGCGGCGCCACCAGTCGTGGGCCGGAAAATTTGAGACTCTCCCTTGCAGTTGGGGCAGACAAAGCCGGCCATGTTCTCGACAAGTCCAAGAACGCGCACGCCAACCTTACGACAAAAATCAATCTCGCGCGCGACATCCTGGAGTGCAACCTCCTGTGGAGTGGTAATGAGCACGGCCCCATCGATCCCGCTTTCCTTGAGAAGTTGAACTATGCTGAGGTGTTCGTCGGATGTTCCTGGAGGTGTGTCGACGACGAGGTAGTCGAGTACACCCCAGTCTACGTCCTTGAGGAACTGTGCTATAAGTCCGTTCTTCTTCGGGCCACGCCACATAACTGCATCATTGGAAGAGGGAAGCATGAATCCTACGGACATCGCGCCGAGGTTGTCCTGTACATAGACGGGCGACCAGCCGACAGCAGAGGTGTGGACCTGCTCGGATGCGATGCCGAGGATGGTGGGGATTGAAGGTCCACAGATGTCGACATCCAGGATACCGGTCTTTGCGTTCTTCAGTGCGAACCCATTAGCGCACGAGGGCAAGAAATGCGTACCTGCACATCTGGATCGGACGCAAATGCCCAACCAAGTTGCGCGGCGAAGGTTGACTTGCCGACGCCCCCTTTACCCGAGAGAACGAGGATCTTGCGCTTCACTTGTGTCATGCGCTCGCGCACGAGCGGTAATGCGGGGTCTGGGCCCTTTGTTTCTCCTGATGCACATACGTCCTGGTTGGGACAACCTGCACATGCTGCAGATTTGCCTGCTAGCTCGGAATCGGTGCCCTGAGGAAGTGTGAGTGCCAATTGGATAGTGAGGAGAATAGCAAGACTTACAGGACAATGCTCTGGCGCATTGTCTGGGATACTTGTTGGCTGTTGTACCGCCAACATCGTTATCACTCGTCAAAGATCAAAGTCAAGGTCAAGGCTGAGTCAATTTATGGATCTTCCCGGCCCGGTGCTAATAGACGCGGCCACGTGATTTAATGGTTGGGGTCGGGCTCATAAATTAGTACCCACCGCTTTGGCCTTACGTTCTACGTTCGCGACCAGCAATGAGCACGCCCCCCTTTGATTACTATAGAATTCTTGGTCTTTCAAAGGACGCCTCTTTCGAAGACGGTTTGTGGTTCTCTCAACTCAACTTCGACCCGTACGGCTCACGTTGAATTTGCAACAGTGCGTCGCGCATACAAGCAAAAGTTGTTGGAAACCCATCCAGACAAACTCCCCCCTGACTCCACCGAGGATGAAAAAGAAGTATCTCGTGAGCAGTTCAGCAAAGTATGTTCTCAAAAATTCGGCCATTACCCTTTCTGAACTGGTAGCCCATAGGTACAGGAGGCTTCGGAGATATTAGGAAATCCCGATAGACGTCGAGTACGATCTACTTTTGTTCGATTTATGTCACTCTTACGATTTCTCTTGTAGGAATATGATATCCATTACCGGGAACTTCCTGATCCGAGCATTAAATCCGCCTTCAGCCCGAAGTCCTCCACAGTTTCTATGTCTAGATCGAACTCGGTCGCCACCGTTCGCACTACGGAAACTGCGAACGTTGCCAGAACTTCCTCGACGGTCTCCTCTGCATCTTTCCGCTCGGCTGCTAAGCCATCCAAACCATCCAGCGACATTATTCCCCCTGTATCCCGAACAGATTCCATGAAGAGCGTACACACCACTGCTGCGCCTCTTAACGCCGTGTCTAGAACTAATTCCACCGTCACTGCGCCTCCAATGGCGACCAGAACAAACACAATATCGTCCTTTCGCAGCAGCAAAGGCGTCCCAACGTCAATATCCCGAGTAAATTCGTCGGCTAGTGCACGCGATGACCAGGATAAAGCATCACGCTCCAACTCTTCTGTTATTATTCAGGGTGCGCCACCGTCACCTTCAGTGACCAGGAAGGATTCTCTTCTATCGAGGACTCCATCAACCTCAAGTAATTCTGTGCCGCCTGCGCTACCGTCCGTCTCCCGTGCAAATTCTGCCGCCACCGTCCGTTCGTCCATCTCTACTTCCTCAACAGCACGGAGTGCGTCGGAAAAGCCCAAAACCATTCTCGACGCACCTGCGCCTGTTTCTAGGTCCAACTCGACCTCGACGGCCCCCGTCCAACCTGTTTCCAGATCCAATTCTACTGTGACCGCCTCTCAACCAACCAGCGTATCCAGATCCAACTCTACTTCTACCGTGACTGCCCTCTCTCTTCATGAACCTTCGTCCATTGTCAGATCCAACTCCTCCGCCACTGCGCTCACTTCGATCTCTGCGCGGTCGAAGGCGGTGAGCAGCTACACGGATCGGATGTCCATGGCTACTGTCACCAGTGCATTCTCTGACCTGCCCACGCCACCTTACTCGCATCCTGAAGAATATGAAGCACTGGTGGACGCCATGCTGCAAGAACTATACCGCCTCACTCCGGGGTGGGCAGAACGCAAGCAGAGGCTTCAGGAGGTAATATCCTTTTTGCCAGCTCACGTCGGATGTACACTGACTTTCGTTTGTCACGGTATAGGTCAAGGCGCAGCGTGAGGCAGGAATCAAGATCGATTCCCAGGCGTGGCGCGCGTCGTGGGCATCGTGACGAATGCCTTGTCATTTAACGATTTTTATTCGCTAGGACTTATTGCGTGGTTCGGACTGGACTCCGAGTCCATTTGTTTGTACTAACTAACTTGCTCCGTGTTGGGCTGCGTATTGGCTATGCATTTCGTTCAGATATTCACGGAAATGGCTTGTAGGATCTGCTGATGGATGTTGTCTACGAACGGCTTTTGGAAATGAACGCTGGGCAGATAAAGCTGTGTGTGAGTGGGTCGAGTTACTTGTTTCTGGGTCGCAGTGGATACTCGAATTGAAATATACTGTATGTCCGCCATTCAGTTTTCTGTTCCTACTCGTTTCGCGTCCCACCACTGCTTAGCAGCTTCTGAGGCCGCTCTACTAAAAGCTTCCCTCGATGAGGCGATCCGGCGCAGTCAAGCCCACTAATTTACCTTGATAGGCGCCTGCGATATATATTACATCAACGCAACTGTAGTTCAAGGTTCAGCGCCGTGGTATCATAGTCCGACTCGGATTGCTTTGTCACGCAGTCATGACTGAGCGTGGGCGCCACTACTCAGCAGAAATTATGAGCGGTGATTCTCTACGTGCTCGGTTTAGTCATCTAAGGCAACTATATTATACATAGTTCCCGCCCACAGGTCACTCTCTATTCACTACAGAGTATCTCCAATGGCACCCCCCTTACAGAGGGCCGTTGTCGTTCAGCAGGACGGCTCAGTTGCGTTGCGTGAGATCGCCGTACCCAAACCCGGCCCGGATGACATCCTAGTCAAAGTCGTCGCTGCTGCGCAGAACCCCACTGACTGTGGGTAGGGCCTCTTCCAATGACGAGAGCGGCTAAACTGTTTCCCCGACCGATATTCAGGGAAGTCAGCGCAGTATGGAAAGCGCGCCGGAGCAGTCTCTGGGTGCGACTTCGCGGGGATCGTCGAGGAAATCGGGTCAAACGTTCCGCAGGGCTTTCGTTCCGTGGGCGAGCGTGTCGCCGGCATGGTCCATGGAGGCTAGTCACTCTATCCCACCTGCCCCAACATCGGAAGACTCACCGAGAAGCTTCCACAGGCACCCACCACCATCATGGCGCCTTCGCTGAATACCTCGTCACGAGCGCGGACTTTGTCGTCCACGTCCCGGACGCTTGGTCCTTCGAGGACGCAGCCCAATTGGGCGTCGCGCCACTCACGGCCCTTCGGGTGCTCTACGACGTGCTTAAGCTCCCCGAGCCCCTCGGAACCTCCGCGTCTCTCCTCAAAAATCCCGTCCTAATTTCGGGCGGCGCGACTTCGGTCGGGCTGTATGCGATTCAATTCGCGAAGCTCTCAGGCCTGTATGTCATCGCCACGGCCTCGCGGCGAAACTTCGACCTCGTTCGCTCTCTGGGCGCCGACGTCGTGGTTGACTATGCTGATGCGGTGGCGGCGGCGAAGCAGATACGAGATGCCGCACCAAACTTGGACCATGCAGTTGACTGTGTAGGCGAGGACACCTCGACCGCGATCGTTGCCGCTTCCCTTGATGGCAAAGGAACGATTGCTCAAATCACCTTGCGCCCAATTCCTGTGGAGGGTGTCAAAACTCTGTCGAGCATCATCTTTGACGTCATTGGGAAGGTGCGTGCCAAGACACCGCGATCCTTCTTCCCCATCCATCCCCTTTTGATAGTTTAAACAGCTGACATGTTGTCACGCCGTATAGGACTACGATCTGCCGCTGCCTTTCACCGCATCTCCCGAGTTGACAGAAACTGGGCGCAAATTAGTGCGATTGCTCTCGGAGATAGTAGCCAAGACCAATCTCCGTCCAAATCCGGCGCTGATCCAGCCGCTGGGGCTTGCGAGTGTCGCAGAAGGGTTCCAGTACATGAGCGAGGGGAAGGTACGATTCGGGCCTCTTCCCGTGCACTCGACCTTTCATTGACACGGCTACAGGTCAGTGCACAGAAGCTGATATACCGGATTGCCGACACCCCCAAGGAGTAGATATGATTGATTAGGGATGCGGTGAAGGTAGAGCATGTGCTTCGTGTCACGAGCCTTTGGTTGTTTGCATCCCCGATAGTAAAGACAAGCTCTTTGGGCAAAGTTGACGAGCAAGTAGTAGCTAAACAGTTTCAGTGGCGAGGCCTGATATAGGATGAATGTATTTCTGCGTGAGCGCCGGTTTAGTTCATGAGGTTGGGGGCCGACCCTAAGTACTCTTGCAAAGCTGGGACGAGTACTGTACTAAGCCAAAGGTATGTAGCAATTTCAGGCTGTCTGAAGGGACGATAGCAACAACAACATAAACATAAGCACGAATTTGTTAGACCACAAGATCCTGTTCGACGACCAGATAGTGATGACTACACACCTTTTAAGCCGAGTGCGAAGGGAGGATTCGATCAGAGGTGACGGATAGCAGAAAATGACACCTGACCCAGGTATGCTTGTGATCCAGTTCAATGAGGTCCTTGGTGACCTGATCTTCCGTTGAGTTCGTTGTCGTCTCGACTCCCCTGTTCGAAGTCAATGTGCGCCTCCTAAATTCGACTTCACCAAGTTCAAGATGAGACTCAGAGGTCAGCAGGCGGGGCACAATCGCGTCCTGCGTGGCTCGAGAGAAGTATGCCTCAACTGAGTGGTAGCTACTGAGGGACGCCGCTTCTTCAGCACACACCGGTTCACAAAGTTATACGCGTCGGTAGCCCCTCTGATCCAAGATGGTGAGAGGCATTGTGAGTCCATTGTCAAATCATAGCCCAAAGCAAATAGATTTTTCTTCTGGTTCCATTTTCGTCTACGAATATGGTCCTAATTGCTATAATAGATGGGGTTGATTCAGCGCATTGTATGTACGGGGCATTGTCCTAGTAGTCGTAGTCGCTGACGTCGAGCCCGAGTCTTTCCCGGAACTCCCTTTCACTGTCGACGAAGGTCACAGGGCGACCGAGGTTCCGGCGAGCAGCGAGAAACTCCTCCAAGAAAAGCAACTCGAGCCTGGGCTGGCAAAACTTCATCGATACGGTGGGGCTGGAACTTCCTCTGGAGAACTTCAAACTTGAGTTGATCAACAACGTGATCCCTAAGCGTCGTGTTCGTTACACTCAGCGCCTTCACAGCGGTGAATGGGCGGAGGTGAAACAGCAATCGGAAACCGTCGCCTAGATCCCGATATCCCCCATGATAAGTGAACGACCACCACTCCGAAATGAAGAGGCGGTCCACGTTTGAGAGCATACCGGAAATTTGGCTGAGCACCTCACTTAACCATTCGTCCGGGATGGAAAGTCTGAACCTAGCCCCATCAAGTTCGATAACGACAATGTCGTACTCAATGTCTTGATCGATGTCGTGCTGAACGTTTAGCTCCGCGCTCCTAAACGATAAGTTTGAAAATTTCTGAACGATCGATGAAATTGCCAAGCTGGGGAATTTCAAAATCAACCTCTTCAATCTCGTCCAAGTCCTCTATTTGAAAGCATTTGACTGAGGAGTGTCGATCTGTGCAACGAAATCTTCTAAACATTCGAGACGACCGTCGAACACAAAGGTGGTGAGAGAAGGCAGGACAGTCCGTGTGATGGGAGGTTGACGTATTCGATCAAGATAGGAAGTTCCCCATAGGAATCCAAAGGTAAGATATCTCAACCTGGGCAACGCGGCCAGAATTGCGACCATCGCCTTTGGTGAAATGTAACCAGTATCGGGCATATCGCAAAGATCGACGGCAACGAGGTCACGAGCCGACGAAAGAAATGTCGGTGCCGCTGGATAGTGAATGCCTTCCAGGTAGATTCTCTGCAAACGTCGTGCATATCCACCCAAGAATGCATCAGGAAGGATCCATATCGGCATGGGCCCATATGGGTTCGATTCGAGCCAAAGCTCTGTCAACGCCGGAAATATCTCCTGCGTCACTGTGGCCATCTTTCCCAATAGTGACTCTGACACAGCAAGCTTGATAACATGTACTCGATCTGGGTGTTCCAGTGCCGCAATGATGTTATCATGATCATTGTTCGTGGTATAGTGCTTATTGCCGTGCATGTGAATGACAATAGGGAGGGTGACCTAGATTTTTCCTGACTGGTGTCCCATGTGTGCAGAGGAGTTCCAGATTGAGGCGGCATGACGATGCAAAAATGGTTTCTCCATGTTCGGCATACATGTACTAGTCTGTGCCATTTCCATGGGAGGCCCAGGGGGCTCCAAGTAGTAACTTCATTTATTCGATAAAGGTCAAATATTTCTAGAAGGACAGTGTCTGGGAGAAACATCGTTGCAGATCTGTACGAAGATTAGCGTCGCCCTATCACACACAAACCGCCATAAGGGAAACCCGTGGGGGTTGCACATACCGATTGGGATGGCCAGCCAGAAGACGAGGGCTTCACCGCGTGGATGATGGTTTGTTTGGGTAGAAGAGGCTAGGTCGCCCGGCAAAGTTCAATCTCAGCCTCGGCACCGTCCGACCCACGCGCACTTCCAGTTTCAACTTGAAGATGGTGAGGTCCCTCTGACTTTTTGATATCCGCAGGGTGCACCTGGAGCTCTTTGTGCGTGGTTGCTCGTGAAACGAGCTCTTTGTAGTACAGTATCTGCTCCTCCCGGATGCAGTTTGCGACTCACCTAGATTCCCTTCATAGTTTGCACCCATATACCCGAAGGCTTAACGTCTTCTCAGCGGAGCCTCAGGGCAATGATGCATGTGCTGGGCGCGGATACACTTCGATGTTCCGATCATTTATAGCTCCGGGGAGCCGCGCGATATTACTGGCCCATGCCATGACTGACGCCCCTGTCTCAATGACCAGCCTCTCGTCGTCAAGAAAGGCGCTAGGAAAAAGCCCGCTGCCGCACCTTTTGGTGCCAACACTGCCAAGCCTGTAAAGAACCCATTTTTTTAATTTTTAAGTTCGTCTCAAAAATGTCTCAATCAGTTCGCCACTTTGCCATCTATCTGACCAGCTTGTGTGCATTACTGAGCCATAATTCAAAGGCCAGGACCCCATCGAGCTTGTCATTTTCCTTTCTGCTCTCCGCCGATACGAGATCGCGAAATGCAACGCCCGCCTTGATACTGTCGTCCACAAGAAAACAGTTGACATCCAGGAAGTTCGCAGTGCGGACGACCGCGAGCTCACCACCCTCATCTCTGCTGCTCAAGTTAACTTGTGGATCTACTCTCATCTAAATTTCATTTTTCGCCCACGTGGGTCTGTCTAGCTCTGGCAATTACGAGGAGCAGCATCGTCTATGAGGCGGAGGTATTCGTGGCAACAAGTCTTCGGAAGCGTGCGAAGGCTGCTGGTCAAACGATAATGACGATAATGGCAGCTGCTGCAAAGATGCTCGAGCAAGCAGCGGTTGATTCGTTAGGGTATTTGTTTTGCGTCACGTTTTCAAATCCAAGTATGTTTTGTGTTGCAGCCGACTACTGAAATGATGGAAATCGGTGAAATCGGCCGAAAATGACTTTTTTTTTCCCCATGACTTGTCTCCGTTGTTACTCTGACCGTGACTTCACAGGAATCTGCGCCGCTCAATCTCAGATCAGGCTGTGACAAACTAGATCCATGCTGCTCACTTTTATCAGCCTTCCCAACTCACAACCACGCTTGCAGCGATACTGAAAAGGCTGCCTGATCAATATTGGTATTTGGAAAGGTGAGGTATGTCAAATCTTCTCAACGACTCAGGTTCTGACGGACCATATGCTTTTCTCCGGAACGTGGGGGGTCTTCACCACAAAGTATGGAAGTCTCAACCTCTCAACTGCCTGTTCGTGCTTCCAGTACTGCCCCAGCGTTTTTGAAGGGATGAAGGTTTGTCTTTCCTCGTTCACCCCTTTAACCAGCATATGACCCTCGCTGCACTCTGCGCAGCTTTTGTTGTCTGCCTTACAGTAATAGGCAAAAATACCGTAGGCAAAATTGGCGCATCTGACATTTCCGAAATTGGAGATCATATCATAGTTAGCTCCACATGTGACTTCTGTCTTCAGTCTATCGCCTATGACGACACCTGACGCTGAGCGCTGAGAGCTTTAGTCGTCAATGTGGCAAGAACCCCACTTTTCATCAATTAAACAACCTTACGAACTGCTCCACCGAAAACTAATGTAGAATTTGCAAGGGGATTTGACCGCAAACTCGTGATGGGCTTCTTGACAGAAGTAGGGTGCTTTTGCGATTCCTAATGGACGAAGGGCGCTTTCTATCAGTCATATAAGACACGTAGAAACGAGCACTGGGCCACTGGCAGATAGGGGGTCGCCTGCTGCTTTATAGTAGGCAAAATTGGGGCATCTGACATTTCCGAAATGGGATCCTGTAGTTAGCGTGTGACTTCTATCTTGACTTCTATAGTCAACTCTATCTATCGCGGCCCCATAATGACACCTGAGGTCTGAGGCCTGGGCACTGAGCGCTGAGCGCTGAGCACCTGAGCCGTCGTATTTTATTATCGAGAAGTCTCATTACTTGTTTCAAGTGTTAAGGTAGCTGAGGCACCGTTGCGCACCGGAACGAAGTGGGGCACCTGGCGCCGTGTTTTGGTCTTGTGTTTCACGGGCGTTCCACCGCGGTTACTTGATGGTTCCTGCGTCCGAGGCTGGCTCGGTCTCGCCGTTCAGGAACTTCTTCATAACTTGACTTTTGGTTTGCCCGGCGCATCGTGGGACTTGAGGTTGGCGAGATGTCTGCTGTTGTGATTGGCTTTGCGCCTCCCGATGTCGGTCGTTATTTTGATCTGATGGAAACTTGGATGGAACGAAAAAAGTGGTGATTGCACCTTATCTGAAGGGGAAATAGAGAAGGAAAATAAGGCCAACTTGAAGACGTTTCAGAGTCAGGATGGGATTCTAGACTGAATAAGGACATTCCATCGACCTGGGTGTTGAGCATCGCATCGTTCTTGCCTAGTTGTCAGTGTCGTGGTGATCAAACGCTTACGATTACTGGAAGACGTGAGGCGAGGTCAAAGACATAACGCGCGAGTGTGTGCTAGTAAGTGGACTTGTGCGTCCTGTGGGCCATGCTGACCTGCGCAACAAAGCAAGGAGGGGGCCGGAGCAGAAGCACCACGGGGCTTCTGCTTCCAACGCTTGAGTTTGCCTGCATGACCAAAGGTGAAGGGTGTTTACCGTTCAACGGAGTATATTTTAGTCATCAATCAATGTGGCAAGAACCCCACTTTTCAATTGAATAATCCTACGACTCGGAATTGCTGTCTCGAAAATTAATCTGGCATGTGGAATTTGACCCCAAACTCGTGAAGGGCTTCATCACAGAAGTAGGGGTGCCTCTGTGATTCCTAATGGACGAAGGGCGCTCTCTATCGGCTATATAAGACGCATTCGAGTTGAAGTTGAGAGCAGGAACCTTGTACTGCTTCCTTTTACTGCTTCCTACGCCAACATGAAATATGTATGCTCCACTCTCCTCCACTATGGGCCACTGGCATGTGCTCACATTATTTTCCTAGAGTTTCGTTGACCCAGTTAACTACCAATGCCTCGGGTGTCGTAGGTTTTCTTGCTCTTGCTCATCCTCGTACGACTTTTAGTAACTTTCTGCCAGTCAAGAGCAGGCTAATAAGACTTGCTTATTTAGGTGCCCGTGTCATGGTACCCAAAAAGAAAGTGTGTGTAAATGCCCCTTCAAGACGAAAGAGGAGGTAGCAGCTGAAAGCAGCAGCGGGGAGGGCGAGAATAAGTAGTCTCAGGGAGAGGGTGAAATATGATATGCCCCGTCAAACTTTTCTACCTTGAATATCATCTGAAATGCACCGGCAGTGATGCCTAAGTTCAGTCCAGTCCGCTTATTGACCAAATTTTAAGAACCAAGAACCCGGCCAGCAGTTCGGATGAGCGCGACAGGTCAGTATGGAGGGCGCCGTCCCGCAGGCTAGGCAATACAAGTACAATAGCACCTTGTTACAGTACAGTATCGAGTCACACGACGATCTGCAATTCGGAGACGAGCTGAGTGGCGAGAATACTCTTGCAGGAAAAGTCAGGGGGACACGAAGCGTCGTGATGAGGAATAGCGGAATGCTTACGTGCCATCTTGTTGTTTGATTGAGGCTCGCCAGCGTCCAAGATCGTGTTTAAGGGGTGTTGTTCTAGAAGGAGCTGTCGGAAATTGGTCGATTGGAAAGAGGCATAGATGATAGCAGTGCGCAGTGGACTGCTCAGGGTGTGACCGGGTGTGGGATAAATGAGATCAAAAGCGAGCGTCTCGGGCTTTGGATATGGTTCACTGATGTAGAAACGTGAGCACTACAAGAGCGGAAACCGAGAGCGAGGCTGGCAACTCATGAAAACAGAGGACTCTGAGGGATCGAGGGTTTCAGGACCCGTGAGGTGTACGAGCCTTTCCACCTCGCAGACGACCTCTCCGTACCAGTCCACCCACGAGCCACATGATTCCGCATCGACATCTGCATCTGCGTCCCTCGAGGCGTCGTTCCGTCTTTTTCTCGCATGGTCCGAATAGTGTTCGTAAAAGCGATTTTGGGTTTGCAGAGCGAATTGGGCTTGAACAGCTTCTAGAATGCCTGGTTTGGAGGGTGCAGTCTGCAATGCGAGCTGCTGCTGCGCCTCAGGTGAGAGCTTGTCCTCGGCCGGAAATGTGTCAGGTCTAGTCAAGACGTCTAACAGTGGGAAGAATGCGTAGGGTTCTACTAACGGAATTGTTTCTCTGCCAAAGGAGATGTGGCGTTAGGGCAATGTCTATTATGAGGCACCATACACGAGTTTGAGGAGGAATGGTGGAGAAGGCCAGGAGGTGTGCAGAAAGACCTTGCCTGGCTGCTACATATAAACAGCAGAGGAAAACAGGGACGAGACGAGACCAGCCCATGCTAAGAGCCTAAGACGGAGGTCGTCCTCACTGCCAGTGGTGTAGTGGTGGTCTACGGGGACTCGGATGGTCGTGTGATGCCACGTGAACGTTCACCAGTTGATGAACTCATAAATATCAGGACCGGACAAGAGGGCCTCCGCCAATTTAGCTAAATAACGCGGGGGAAACAAGTCCTTGGCCTCCAACTTCTCCCGATCGTCATCAAACGCATCCGCCCTCATCATTATGACTAGCTTTGGGGAGCGGGCACCGCGGAGTATCCCCCTGCAAGTTGGGTTGGTATCCCGGTTGAGGTAGTCAAGGGTCTTGCAGATGGCATTATGAACTCTACCATCCTCCTCGTCGTCTGTGGACAAAAAAGCCTTGATCTTGTCTATGTCAAAGGAGTAGCCCTTAACATAACCCTGAAACATATAAGACATCACTTCGAGATAATACATGTGTGACGAACCAATGACTGTTGGAAGATCATCAGAGACGCGTAAATTTGGAAGTGCCAGGAAACTTTGTAAACTGATGGTGGTAGTGGTAGTGGTATGCTAGTGGAAGGAGTGAGTAAAGTAATCGCATGACATTTGCCCCCTGTGTTCGATTCTCTTGCCTCCTGTGTTCGTTTCTCCCCGGTCCCCGGTGAGTGGGTTGTCAGCAAAGTTCAATCTCAGCCTCGGCATGGTCCGGTCCAGCACCCCGCGCGCACTTCGCGCGCACTTTTTTGAAGATGGTGAGCTGCCTCTGACTTTTTGATATCCGCAGGGTGCACCTGGAGTTCTTTGTGCCTGGTTGCTCGTGAAACGAGCTCTTTGGAGCTGGATATTACAGTATCTGCTCCTCCCGGATGCAGTTTGCAACTCGCATAGATTCCCTTGCACCCATACACCCGAAGGTTTAACGTCTTCTCAGCGGAGCCTCAGGGAAATGAGGCATTTGCTGCGGGCGCGGATACACTTCGATGTTCCGATCATTTAGAGGTCCGGGGAGCTACGCGATATTAGTGGCCCATGCCATGACTGACGCCCCCCGTCTTAACGACCAGCCTCTCGTCAAGAAAGGAACAGTCACACGAGCGAGGAGTGATCAGCGTGATTCGAGCTCCTACTGCACGGTGCCGAAACCGACCCGCGCTCGCGCTCTGGACCCGAATCATGCTCTCTTGTAGGTGGGAAAACCGACTTCTCCTGGCGCCCGTCCTACCATGCGCAGACATTCATATAAGATTCACGACCATTCCTCCTCTCATCGCCGGCGCTGGTCGACTCGGTAAGTCCTACCTACCATCTCAACCGCCAAGTCTAACCCTCGTCGCGCTCGTCGTTGTGTACCCTCGCAGAGAGCCCGCTCCATGTCACAACTGCCGCCCCAGAGATGTCTCTTGTACGTCTGTGGCGCCTGGCGCTCGTCCGTCCGACTTACTGTCATCCCCTTCAAAAAGTCCTCCTCAGCGCCAAGTGCGAGTCTCGCTTTCGCGCTCTCGTTCATGGCCGCGTCCGCGCCGAGCACCTCGACCGCGCCTTCTGCAGTGGGTGCCGCCTTCCACTTCCAGGCAGAGGGGAGTCTGCGCTGGTCGAGACCGCTGTCCTCCTTCTCTCGTCTCCGTCCCTGCTCCGTGTATGATAGGAACCCGGGCTGGTCATGGCGCCGCGGTGGTCACAGGAGGTCCTCAACGTGCTCTCTGCCTTATTCCACTGTTCTCCAAGGGTGCTGCCATCGTCGTGGCCCCGCGCCTGCAAGGGGAACCTCCAGCTTGCCGTGACTGTTGGTACGCTGTCCCGCCCCCTCATATCTTCACGCCGAGCAGAGCTACTGGGACGAAGGGTCGGCATCCACATGCAGACTTCGCGACCGTCCTCGAGCAAGATTCAGACTCGACCCGACCCAAAGCCACAAGGAAGGCGCTCGACGAGACCTTCAACCCTAGTGGGGTCATTATGCATCACGCTCCTTCCTTTTGCCTCTTCAGTAATATCAAGGCGCTTGACTCCGGATTCGATGGCCATCACACGTCAAGCAGCGCAGGACGACATTCAAGCTCCATGTACACCTTCATACCCTCCTGAAGCTCTGCACAATCACCGGGTCCGGGTCTACACCAATGGATGACAGGCAAGTATCTGTCACACTCTGTTCGCTCTCTGCCTGTGGTAGTGGTGATCGGAGCGGGGTTGCCTTACATAACTGGTAGGATGTGTACGGTTTATTAACAAACGGTAGCACTTTTAACAAGAACCATATGAAGGCTTTATACGAGTCTGCTGTAAGGGCCCTAGTTACTAGTAAGTAAGCGTCGTTCGGAAAGCAAAAGCAAACGGAAAAAAAGAATAGGTGACTATCAATCTCCCATTGCGATGTCATACCCAGGAGGGAGGGATGCACTCTCGATTCGTCATCGTCAGTGCCTCCTGAAGCTGCAATCATATTGGAAAGCTTCGCTTCTTCCTCTGTCCTATCAGTTGGAGCTCACGATGGAGTCGGGGATGTGTTCGGGAGCCACGCAGGTCATCCAGCTTGTGGATGGCTTGAAGCGCCATCCTTCCATTCGCCACGCTCTCCTCGATGCACCTGGTGAAGCTGTGAAGGACTGGCGCTGGGGCCGCTTTCGTCGTGCCTGAGCCGCTCGCCAGGCTGCAGGAGTGGGATCATCAACAAGTGTTACTTCCATCGGTCAGGAGTCGGATCCTTGAAGACTGGAATGACTCACAGCGTTCTCGGGAAGTGATGTCTCCTCCTAATTACTATAATAGATAGGTGTTGGGTTGGTACATTGTACCAGGTTCGGTACGACATTCTCCTATTGGTTGACATTATTGTCGAGTTTTTCCTGGAACTCCATTTCCTTGTTGATGAAAATTACAGGGCGCCCTACGGTCCGGCGAGCAGCAAGGAACTTTTCCACGTATGCCATTCGCCAGCCCTGTAAGCAAAGCAACTCAAGGGCTGGCAATACTTCGGCGGCCCTCTCCCCAGTGACATCTTTGAGCGCAAGAGCAACATGATGTGAAAGCTCGCCCTGCACACTGAGCGCCTTCACAGCGGTGAATGGGCGGAGGAGTTGCAGCCATAGGATATCGTCACCTGGTTCACCGAAGTATTTTTTGTTCTTTATCCCCGAACCGATGAAGAGGCGGTCTACGTTGGAGAGCATACCGCAAATTTGGATGAGCACTTGATTTATTCCTTCGTCCTGGATGGAAAGTTTGAACGACGACAGACCCCCATGAACGAGTTCGATGATGACGGTGTTAGGCCGAATGTGTAGGTCCATGCGCCTAAACGACGATAGCTTGAGTTTTTCTGAACGATCGATGAACTTGCAAAGCTGGAGAATTCGATAATCGGCGATCTCTTCCTCGTCCCAGTACTCCAAGTACTCTATTTCCAAGTAGTCGAGCTGAGGAGCATCGATCAGCGCCGCAAAATGCTCCAAAATGCCGAAAAAACCGGCAAAGCAAAGACGTGTGAGAGCGGGAAGGACAGTCCGTGTGATGAGAGACTGGCGTGTTCGATCAAGGTAGGAAGGCGCCCATCGGAACCCAAGGGTAAGAAATTTCAGCCTAGACAACGCGGCCAGACTTGCGACTGTCGCCTCTGGTGAAATGTGAATGATATCGGGTATATCGCGAAGATCAACATCAACGATGTCACGGGCTGACAAAAGAGGAGTCAGTGCTGCTGGAAAGGGGATGCCATTTAAGTAGATTTTCTGTAATCGTGGGGTAAATCCGCCTAGGAATACGTCAGGAAGGACTGGTATGGTCCCATCTTTCATCCATTCAAGCGAAAGGCGTGTTAATGCCAGAAAAGGTCCTTGCGTCACCGTGGCTATCTTTTCCAACAGTGAGCCTGGCGCACGAAGCTCGACAACGCGTACACGATCGGGGTGCTCCAGTGCCGCGATGATGTTATCTTCATCACTGTCCTCGTACGAGCCGGGAAAGTGAATAACTATGGGAAAGGCTGGAAGGCATCCTAGATTTTGCCTGACAGGTGTCCCGTGTGTACAGAGGAGTTCCAAATTGAGATGGCGTGACGATGAAAATATGATGTCTCTCCACGATCGGCATACATGTGCCAGTCCGTGCCATTTCCATGGAAGGTGACTTGAAGTAGTAACTTCATCAATCCGATAAACGTCGAATATCTCTAGAAGGACATCGTCCGGGAGAGTGTTGATCGTCATTGCACGTCTGTACAGAGATTCACCGTAACGGCGAGTGCCGAGTCAATTTCTCTAACGCGAACGAAAACACTGGAAATAGACAAACCTGGGAGAGCCTGATGCTCGGTGAGCGGAGTGGACAATTGCGAATGGAATATTGAAGATGAGCAACAACGAGTGCTTGATCAATTACTAAGTTGAACATTCCCACGCCATTCGCCCTCAGGCCTCAGATCACGAGCCTCTCCATCATACAATCAATACACTCATCGCTACTTTGCTTTCTTTAATGTTTTATCTGGGTTCAAGTTGCTGCAAAGGCCGGAAATTACATCTGTTCTGAGTGTATAGCTTCAATGTATAGTGATGGTTAACCACCACATTTTCGTATAACCCGCATCATCTTGTAACGGCAGGGAGGGCAGGCTTCTTATTAGGAAAATAAATAAGATCCATTGATGTAGAGCTAGGCGAGCATCTATAAAGGTATTGCAACTGACAGTATGGTACGCGCCTACCGACTTGGTAATAACATACGCCGAGGCTAGTAAAGTTACATAGTGTCACCATGCGACAGTAAGGATACAGGAGACGTCGCGCTTGTAAACAGCCATAACTACGCACGAAGACAGGCACGCACTAGCATAGAAACATGAAAAACAAGTTACAGAAGCATGTGATTGGCCACACCAAAACCAAAGGCCGTTACCAATCCAGCATTGAAAGGCTCAGCGCGAAGCCGCATCCGCGTCCGCCTCTGGGGGAATGTTGAGTCTTTCCTGGAATTCCCTTCTCTTGTTGATGAAGGTTACAGGGCAACCCACTTCCTGGCGAGCAGCAAGGAAGTTTTTCACAGGCGTCACCGACCGATTCTCTAAGCAAAGCAACTCAAGAGCTGGCAACACTTGTCCGGCCCTCGCCCCGGTGACGTGTTGGAGTACAAAGGCAAAACGTCCCGCAAACCCATTCTGGACCCTCAATGCCTTCACAGCGGCGAATGGGCGGAGAAGTTCCAGCCATCGGATACCTTTGCCTAGAAAATTTGGATCCTCCGAACTGATGAAGAGGCGGTCTACGTTGGAGAGCATACCAGAAATCTGGCTGAGCACCTGACCTATCCCTTGGCCCCGGGGGAAAAGTTCAAATGACAACTGACCCCAAAGTTCGATGACGATGGTGTGATGCTTGATGCTTAGGTCCGCGTGCCTAAACCGGGATGGCTTGAGTTTTGCTGATCGATCGATGAACTTGCAAAGCTGGGGAATTTGGAAATCATCGTCTGGATCCTCGTCGTCCTCGTACAAGCAGGAATCTATGCTTAAGCGGTCAAGCTGAGGAGTGTCGATCTGCACCAGGAAATCCTCCAAATATTTGAAAAGGCCTCCGAAGTGAAAGTGGGTGAGAGCGGGAAGCACAATCCGTGTGGTGGGAGGCAGGAATAGTCGATTATGGTAGGGAAGTCCTCGTGGGAATTCAAGGGTAAGATATTTGAGCCTGGGCAATGTGGCCATACTCGTAACCGCTATCTCTGGTGAAGTGTAACCGAGCAAGGAAAGACCGCGAAGATCGATGTCAACAAGGTCAAGAGCTGATAAAAGAAGCAGTGGTGCTGCGGGAAAGGGAATGCCATCCAAGTAGATTCCCTGTAAATGTGGGGCCCGTCCACCCAAGAATGTATTAGGAAGGACAGACGGGTCCATATAATCGTCCAATTCAAGCCAAAGGTATTTCAACACCGGAAATGGCTTCTGCATCACCGTAGCCAACTTTTCCACCAGATAGCATCGCACATGAAGCATGAGAAAGTGTACTCTATCAGGATGTTCCAGTGCTGCAAGGAGGTTATCTTCGTCGCTGTCCTCGAAATAGCTGGGAAAGTAAATAACAATGGGAAGGTCTGGAAGGTGTCTTAGATTTTTCCTGACAGGTGTCCCATATGTGCAGAGGAGTTCCAGGTTGAGATGGCGTGACGACGAAAATATGATGTCCCTCCATGTTTGGCATACATGTGCCAGTCGGTGCCATTTCCATGGAATGTGACTCGACTCGGAAGTAGCAACTTCCTCCAATCGATAAATGTCAAATATTTCTAGAAGGACATCATCCGGGAGAGAGTTGATCATTGTGGTAGTTCTGTACAAATATTGGCAGCAAGTGCCGGGTCAATGGGTCTGTCATCATAACAAGCGGCAATAGACATACCTTAGAGCCCCTAATGACGAGAGGAGATCTGGGAAACTCGACGAGGGGAGTGGATGGCTGCTAATTGAATATTGAGTTCTAATTCATTTAGCCTGGCAAGGCCGGGCAAGTCCTGGACACACCTGTTGGAGCTCATTGATGGAGGGACGACAACAATGTGGGTTGACCCTATAACCCCTAAGACAGATGTGATTATATCAGAGACCGTATTAGGAAACTCCTTCACACAGAAACGACGTCCTCACGGCTGCCATTTGTCTGATTAGGCTAGCGGATGAGCGGTGAACGTGGGCTATAAGCTAGAAATCGTTGGGTGACGGGAGTGCCGACGTTGTGGCATGGGCTTTGTGCTCGTAACTTAGCATATAAGAAGTGATGGAGCGACATAAGAGGTTGGGCTCGACAGCATGCACACACACCCAAATCCGTTAGTGGTCATGGAGTTTCATACTTTTCCACCTTCCGTCCCACATGGGTCACCAGCTGGTGATTAAGTGATTGTCCGCCATCGCAATATGAGATCCTGTTCTTAGTGCCACACTTGTGTCTTTCCTGAACCCAACGAACTAAGCGCTCAGAGATATAACACTAGGCCTTCGCCATTGTGTATTTCCACAGGATTAAGCCAGACGCGATGTCGTTGAGGCCAAGTGCTGAGGAAGCCAATCTGTGGTTCTGAAGCAGGTATTCACCCAGAAGGGATATCACACCCGCCGCGCTCTGCAGAGGGCTCCAGGATGGACAACTCCGAGAGGAGAATGGACGGACTGGCGCTGAGCAGCTCATACGGTGGATGACACTCAGGAGCCAGTAGAGGATCAGAACTTGCTCGCCTGCACAGCGATGTAGGGGAAGGCACGGCCTGAAGGACCGAACAGATCACTAGTAAAAATAGACCCGGTCGGGTCATGGCAGCGAACGCACTTGTAGAGGCTGTTATACTGGCTGCCAAGGTTCTGGAGGATGGTGGGGGGACACAACGTTGTCTTGGTAGCTCCGAAAGTAGTCCCAGAAGCCGCCAGATGAGTTTTGTTTTCTGTGCAAATCGGGGTTGCTGCTCGTCGTGCCGCCGACCCTGGGACCTGGGAAAGAGGTGGTGTGTGGTGTGGTGAGCGACCTGTTCCTGCGCCTGTATGCTGTTCGCAAGCAGGGAGCTTGAAAAGGAAACACCATACATACTACAGGATGCAGGGGACACGGGATGTCACTGCCGAAGTGATCACTGCAGTTCCAACGCCGACACTATTGTCGTTGTTTACAAAGGGACTGTGACGCTGCGCGTGCCGAGCGTGTGGACAGGTCGGGGATGTTCGTCAGTCTGAGCACGTACATAGTTAAGCTAGCTGAGTAACGTTTGTCCATTAGCGGTGCCGTAATAGATGTGTTGAGTAGGCCATTGAGGATAGCAGGAAGACAGGATCCTCTGACGTGGGTGAGGATAGGGTAGACGGGGCTGTCCGCTTGCTAATTAACAACTGTAAAAGATGATTCGATGGTGCCCTGGGGCATGCAGTCAACCACCACTAGACAGGGAATCTTGAGGGGGTGCATCTGGACAGGGTGGTGTAACTCGGTCACATCGGAAAGTTGAAGCGATATATTCCAGACGGCCTTTTTCGGATAGGTTACGCAGAAGCGATTGCCGCAGCCAGATAAAACAAGAAAGTAAGGTAGCAATGTGTGATAGTTATATGGTGGAGAGGGTGCTGAGCGCTGAGCTCTGAGATCTGAGATCTGAGGCGTTGAGGTGGATGCCACTAAAGTTAGCAGACAGGGAGAGAAATGGCGTGGGAATGTTCATCGAGCCGCGTGATGATTAATCGATGATTCAGAATATTCAGGCCTAGCCAACACTGTCATTGATTGAGCACTCGATTGATTTCGGCAGTAAAGTATTTGGGCTCATAAAGTTCAAAATGCTGTTTTCAATGAGATGAGTGCAGTACAAATTACAATAGTGGGCCAGTAGATTGTCACGCGTCACGCGTCACGGGAAGTTCCCAGACTCCCACTACTCACTGGCAGTACTCAATACCAGGAAACAACGCTATGGCATACGCCAACGCTCTGGTCATGCTTCCAATCTTTCCAGTC
>QFDV01000285.1:0-12557 GCA_003315845.1 Lactarius trivialis
TCCCTATATAAACCCGTCGTCCTGCCTTTCCGCTTTTCTTTAGAACATACTCAGCTAGGATCTATTCTATAGAAACTAACTCGAGTCTTGCATGTTTACTCATGCCACATCCTTCATCTCCAGTCGATGACACCCGCGCACACTCGTTACACAGAGAACATACTGTCTCCCTGGAGCAGATCGAGGACGTTAGGCTTGGGAGCTTGGGAGCCTTCGGGTGACCTGCATACCTTGCCTGCGAGTTGTGCGTTTGTCTGATGGAGTTCTCTCGGTTGTGTGTTCTTTTCCTCAGTTGCCTTGCGAAAAGTTTTTTTTTAATGTACGTTTTGATGAACTTAATGTTCTCTGCAATTTTTTGTTGTTGTTGTTGTCGTGCTACGTGGAATTTAATTTAATTTTATAAATTTTTTTTATAAAAAGAAAAAAAAAACCCCACTGTACCGTCATATCAACGTTGCACCAACCCGCATTTTCTCGATTCTCATCAATGCTGCCCAGTGCATTAGAGTCGCAGAAAAATTATGTTCTGTTATAAGGTAGAAGCTACACTTCGCCGATAAGCTTCACCAGTATCTCCTTTATTGTCCTTCTCCTCCAAACGCCTTCCTTACTTTCAACACCCGCTGGTACCCGGGGAGCAGTTGCCAAATGTACTACTCCTGCAATCATCTCATCCTCTGGTCCATCGCGCACCCGCAGCCGATGTGAAATGACACGAGGGACAACCTTCGCAACGTCGACTTCTGACACGTCCCAGCTTTCTCGTGGGTCCACGTACAACCAATTCGCTTCCCCACCAGATGCGTCCGACCGCGAGGGTAGCGATGTCACGGAGGGCTCTATCCTGGCCCAATGCAAGTGCACGCTTGCTTCCGCGCCGCCATCGTGAAGGGATGCGGAGCTTCTGGCAGACGGTGCTGGGAGCGTGGCTGCGCGCTCGATCAGGGCAGATCCTACGTCGCCGGAACCGAGGACACGGTGCGCGCGCACCAACGCCTCCGCATCTTGTACGCACCGCGCGCCGAGCAGCGTGCCGTCGAGCTCATGGTGGCGCCGCGCCGCGCCGATCAGGTCCGCGATGTAGAGTCGGAGCGACGCGTGAATGTTCACGTGATCAGGTGTGCTGAGGGAGCGTAGACGCGGGAGTAAATCACGCGGGAGGATGGGGGTGGTCGGTTGCTGGGCGGGCGTCGAGACCTGGGACGGAGAGCGCGTGCCGGAAGACTGCGAGGCGAGATACGCAGTGTGCACTTGTCGTGTGGTAGGATGCAGGGCGACGGGCACGCTGAGCGAAAATTTGTCGAGCTGGAAGTGGCGTGTTTTTGGTTAAGGCGCATGAGAATAGATAGGGTGACGTGCCAGGCTTTTATGGATTGAAGGACGCTCGCGCGGGTCGAACGGACAGACGTAAACGAGGACGAAGTCTTCGGGAAGATCCCAAGAGGCGTATTTAGCGCCGCCTGGGTCCTCGTCAAATGCGACGCGATTTTCGAGCAGGGTACGAAGTAGGGCACGATGGCATGGCAAGCTGGAGTGCTCAAGCCCCGTCACCACAACGGCCGTCGGCAGCAATGAGGTTGACGAGGATCGGTGCAGCACTCGTGGGCTTTCAGGTTCAGTAGACTCGAAACGCGTTCCTGGTGCATGAAACGGATTACGAAAGGGGATGCCGGACTTCGTGTTTGTACATTCGCGGTGAGAACTAGACGACGAAACGTCCACTTCGCTGGCCTGCCTTCCGTGTCGTCTGTGGTCGTCTGAGGTGGAATGGGACTGCGAGCGCTTTGCGCGCATCCTCGAAGAAGAGGTCATCCTGCCTGTTGGTGCTCCTTGATAAGGTGAGGAGAATATGGACGGGACAAAAGACGATGGCGGGATATATATACTTCCCGATGAAGGTGATATCCTATGTTTGTGGGTTGCATAGCCAAATATGTCGGCAAATATCTAGTAGGAACAGTAAGTAAGCCTCGTAAAGAAAAAACGAGAGAGGAGGAAAGGCCGGGCTGGAAAAAGTCGCCAACCGCTCGCGGCGGTTCGGGTGGTGGAGACAAATACGAAATTACTGACAAGGGCAGCGAGATTCTGGACAATGGCGACATCCTCCTCTCTTGGTCTCAGCAAAAAGTGTTTGTTGCCTGCCATGACGCAAAGCACAATTGCTTGAAAGATGACAGGATCGAGAGGCACATCGGGTGCAGTTACGCGAATGAACTCGAGTAAGGAAGCGAAGAAGTGTGGCGTCCCCGGAATTCCCAAGCGTGGAACAATGTTCGGACTCTGCGGTAAATCCGAATGATAATAGAGGGAGGATGTGTCGGCCATTCCAAGTTGGGGTGTGACTGGCGAGTTACTGTTGCTGTTAGAGCAGTCTAAAGGGTAGGTGGAGGCGACTGCACGTGACGGAGAGCGGACGAAGTGGAGGGGAAGAGTATAAGTTAATTACAGTAACGAACTGTAATTTAAACTCGTTCGCTTTGTGCTCTCTCCCTCGGACTCTCCCCGCTTACTGCCGCCCAGGAATTCCTCGTCAGGACTCACCCTGTCTCACACACATCTCTCCCCTCTCCCTCTTCACGGGGCTCTCCCTCATCCTGTAGGACTTTCCATCGTCCTTTTCCCGGTTTCACCAGCTATCTTCCCCAGAACGCGGGGTATCCTACATCCAGACAACTTCCCATACTACCATTTCCCCCCAAACACGTTTCCATCATAGCACATGGCTAGCCTTCTGACCGTGGTTCCTGGCTCACGCCGTCCCATTCGTGTCGACTCAACAGGTGTCGTAGTCAATATCGCGATTCAAGGACCGGACCGTTCCTCGTTCTCCAAAGCGGGCACAAATTCCTCTGCCTCCCGCAGGAAGCCGCAGACCACCTACAGATCACCCTCTCTCCATTTCCCGAGCGATTTGTGCATCGAGCACTCCGGTCAAACTACTCGCACGTCACCAGCGGGTCTCGGTCCGCCACCAGCCCTACCACCCACGCGTTGTTCACACGCACTGCCTGTCCCCTCTACCAATGTGCCAGTCAGAATCAAATATCCGATGAAACCGCCATTGCCAATCTACCACCCACTCGGCAGATTGGCACTCTCCTTACCAGATCTTGACCCCACCATGCGTCCACAGAGTTCATTAAGCTCAGCCGACGATGCGATGCGTGGTGTTGCTTCACGACCTCGGCGGCCCGCTGCTAGAGCGCGAGATGCGGCCGATGCCGATAACGGAGATACCGGCTCGCCCTTGCCTGTGCCTGTCGAAGTCCCCGCACCACCTGAGAAACCGAGCCCTCGCAAGCGGCGCAATGGCGGACAAACCAACTCCCGTCGCCGCAGGCGTGAGGCTGACGACGGCGATGCGACGTACCCTGCAAAGCGCACTCGCGCAAATCGCGCCCCTCCTGTAGCCGCTTCAGACAGCGGCTCACTGGGTAATGGTGCTGAGGCCGCGGATGCAGATGGGACCGAGGAAGGCGTGAAGGCACCTGAGAGACGCTCAACGCGCTCGCGCGCCGCTGCGCAGGTGAAACCTCCCATCCGAAGGAATTCGAGTGCAAGTGACAGGACGCAAACATCCGTGTCCGTATCCATCGCGGGTGGCCAGCCGAGGAAAGAAGACGTTGACGTCACACCCGCGGGCGCAACTGCGCGCTTGTCAGCCTCATCTGGAGAAGCAGAAGCAGCCCCGGTGATTCAAATGGCTGTGGACGAGTCTCCAACGCAAGGTGCCTTGACCGAGTCCCAGTCGTCAAAGGTCGGGGCAGACGAAACCCCTCCTCGGACAGCAGCTCCGAGTTCTGGTAATCCCCTTATGTCTGGCGCCCCACAGATAAGTCCTCGCGAGGAGTGCGAACCCGGCGAGGAAGGTGGATCCCGTTTGCCTTCCTGATTTGCGACCCTCGACAATACTATATCGATATCTTGGGACGCGTTATTCTTTGCATTTTTTTTGGTATGAGAGCTTGTTTACGCTTGTTTCGTGGGTGTCTTCACGTGCCATCTTGTTTAGCTTTCGATCGCCTGGATTTCTATTTATGTATCGGATACAGAATGTGCCAGTGTATTCTACAGCTGAAGTGACGCAACGATGGGCCTTAGCCAAGAATTCTAATCATTCTGACTCGGGCAACTCGGGCACCAATGCAAGTATTTCAGCAACGTAGCATTAAAAGTGGATCGCGCCACGTCGGGACCAGTAAAGCCGGCGAGAATATTCGGCTTGCTACCAGAGCGACAGAAAGTGACAGGGATCACTGACTGCAGGTTAACATGGTCGGTCTGGAGGCCGATCATTACAACGACGTTGTGTCATTGGTTTCAGCATGAGGATCGCGGCCATTTAGGATATGGTAATCAACTGAAGCATGAGGGACCAATTGCGCCTCTACCGCGTCCGAGTCGTCATAGCTTCGTAGAACCGCGGTGAGGGTAAACACGGCACCCGATGGGTAAGTCTCATCATCGGAATTACTGCATTTAAAATTAACCCGCGACTTAGAGCCACATGTCATGCTGTCATTGCCAGCAAACTCGTCCCAGGACCCGGAATATTCCTATGTCTCTGAATGCTGGCTCGGCATGATTTGCATTGGGATTTAAGATCACCGGTCTCCTTGACCTATACATTCCCGCCCGCTGCTTCAAGTTGCTCCCCCAGGGTTGTTTCTCTCTCTTCCCTTCTTAATTACCCCCTTCTCCGAACGGCTGTGAGCTGCAGAGCTCCATGGAGCACTATCTCCAACCCGATATCCTCCTTCGACCCCCTGCGTCCGCGTCTACAACAGCGGCAGCGTTAGCGTCCTCGTCCAACATCCTTCCCGGTATGTGCTTTCTTGTAGCGTTGTGACGAATTTCATCACAGTGCGATGCTCTAGTAGCAAATGCTCCGAATGCTGATGCGACGCATCCGGTTGGTGCTGACTCTGCTACACGGGTCACGGCGTCAGCTGGTGGTCCTGTTGGCTCAGTGGACGACATCGATGGGCATCCTGCAGACCCTGCTCAGTCTATTGTCGGAGCAGGTCGCGCTTCTACCCAGACGCCATTTTACCAGAAGCGTTCGTTCTTGATATGTCAGGCCGTCGGTGCCCTTGCCGGGATTGGCCTGCTCTTCGTGCTGCTCTACCCGGTTGTTAGGGCTATTTCCCAGCACATTGTGGACGCGTCGACGCTGAATATTGACAAGGTGACGATCGCGCAGCCGTCGAACACTTCGTGAGATTTGGTTCTACGCCAATCTCGTACAATGGCATTTGACTTGCGTTCCTTCTTTCCAGTATCTCACTTCGCCTAGACGGATGGGTAACAACCATCTTGTCTCTCGTAATTTCATATGCTAATACGTCCATTAAGGTCGCACATTCAGGCATCTTCTCTGCTCAGATTATCTTCACTGAGCCCTTGCGCGTCTCTTGGGTCAATGGCTCCGAAGAGATTCCGATAGGCGAATTCAGCCTCGAGCCGCTCAAGGCGATGAAAAAACGCGCTTACCTCAACCAGACCACTGAGTTCTCGTTCACGGATCAGGAGGCGTTTGGGCGGTTCACCCAATACATGATCACATCCAGCAACTTTACGTGGCGTCTTCGCAGTGACCAGCTCAACGTGCGTGCATTGAAGTTCCCAGTATCAAAAGGGTTGAGCTACAAGAAGGACCTGACATTGAAAGGTGCTTGGCAGTTGGCGATCCCCATGGGCCCGTTGATTGTTTACGAGGACTCTAGGAATCAACAGTTTTGAAGGGAACCTCGTCCTCAAAGAGTTCCAACTTCCCAGCGACAGTCCAGATGGTGGCATCAACTTCATCAGTGTGAACACACTGACCAATCCTAGGTACGGCGCTGTATTCCAAATTTATGTACGACCCTCAAGCTGAAAGCTCGTAGCCCATTCCAAATCAACCTCGGAACCATCGTTTTCAATTTGTTCTACGACAATGTTTATCTCGGGCAAGGTGTTGGGACCAATACGACTATCGTCAGCTATGCTCGCTTGCATTTCACCCGTGGCGTGCTCATGCCGACTTTATAGGCTCCGGGCCCAAACGACATCACACTGATGGGCCGACTCGTCCCCCACAACGGTTCAGACTCAGAGCTCGCGGCTGTTGGAAAGCTCTTTACCCAATACATCAACGGCGATACTTCGCCTGTAATTGCTCAGGGCGTGTCAACTCTACAAAATGACAACACGAGCATTTCATGGCTTAGCGAGGGGCTACAAGCACTAAGATTGAACGTGCCGTTCAAGAGTCCGACTCCCATCAACCCGATCCAAAGCATCAGTATTGGCGACCTCTCTCTTGCGTTCTCAGAGGCGCGACCGTGGGCACCAGTGGCGAACGGCCGCAGCATGCGAGCATCCATGTGTATGTTATCTCCATCCGTGTGCGGCTTCGTTAACCGATCTCCTTCGAAATAGACCTTCCTTTTGGTTTCAACGTAGAAATGAGGCAGATCATGAATGCATTTAATGTCTCAAAGAACGGGTCCACCGTGGCCGGCTTGACAACTGTCCGTGTTTATACCACTCAAGGACATACCTCACTAATCTACATGACATCCGCGTAGCCGTTAGGCGCCGCTACTTCCGACATACACGTGCTGAATTCTACGAACACTCAAGGTACCATCCACATCACCATCACAGACACCACGCTTTCCATCCCAGAATCGAGTAGAGCATATTTCTCTTCATTCAGTACGATTTTTGGTTAATCCCTTCCCTCGAGTCGCCAATGCTCATTTTCGCGTCACAGATGCCGAGCTGACAGATCTGGACTTCGATCACTTTCGGCTTGAGGGCCATGCGAGCGCCATTGCTGATATGAGTCTCGGCACCCTTACACTTGATCCCATTAAATTCAATGTTTCTTCGGGACTATGGGGTCTGAGGGGCCTCCAGGGGCTCGTGAGCATCGACGGAGTTGATATTCTTGGTGGCACACAAGAAGCAATATCACTGGCTATCAATGTAGCAATTGACAACCCTTCGAATCTCAATCTTGGGTTGGGTAATTTGGGTACGTGCAGTTTGTGCCTCTGTATCTGTGCAGACAGTGTGATTACCGGATGCAGTGTTCCAGCTGATCAAGGGAAATGTGCTGCTTGGGACAATCAGCATGCCTAACTTGAATCTCCTTATCGGTAGCAACTCAATTGCCGCAAGAAGCTCCTTCTCTGTAAGGCACACTTCTCTATTTCTCTCGCTTCTGTTGTTCCTGACTCTTCGGATTCACCCTGAAGCCAAACATAAGTCCCGAGGGTCAACAAGTCTTGAACAACTTCGTTGGCAAGAAGGGTTCGTAACTGATCCAAGAATCCATCCTGCACGACGGCTGAGTTGTGATCAGATTCCGTTATCACCATTTCTGGCTACGAGGGAAGCACGAAGATCTTGTCTCTGCTGCAGGCGTTCGAAACGATCGATCTGAACGTGACACTTCCTGGATTGAAGACCAATCTTATCTCGACTGCTGCGCTGACTGGTGAGCCTCATCGTTGGCCTCATCTGGCACTCTCGTAGATCTGATTCCGGATCTCGTCTAGTTTTACCTACCACTGGTTACAAGAACAATATTACCCACGTTTCCGTTACACTTGTGAACCCCTTCACCGCAGGACTATTGATCACCTACATTCGTTCGACTGTAAGCACTCATGGAATCTTACTCGGCACTATCGGGACGAGCACGAACTTCACATTGACGGGAAAGTCCACGGCCATCTCGCCAAATCTCTATTTCGAGCTAAACTTGGATCCTGCTGCTCTGTTCACGATCACGCGTTTATGTGCAGTCAGCGCGGGATTGAGTACAGAACAATTGGATGGCATCGTACAACTTGGGGGCTACCGATATCTACCGACGACAGGTGGGACTCGGAACAGCTCGGGTGCAACCAAAAGGAAGCGCGACAACATCAATACGTACGTAATGTACAGCCACTGGAATTTTTCCCATGATTCGTTTGCAGTAGATTCAATCTTCCGAACTTCGTCGATACGGCATTTAAACAGTTGCGCTCTGACGTACGGCTCGAAGCAGATGTGCAGATTGGTGAGTGCTGCCTTTTTTTTAGCATTTGTCATCGGGGCCGGCCTGAGTCCTAGGATGATGTAGGTGACTACAAGACGACGTTGCAATACACACAACCTTCTGTTCCCATAAGCACTGATAAAACCCTCAATCTTTTGCTACCCATCCTTGCGCGGCCGATTGTGCAAAATATCGTTTCTGGCGCTACTTTGGAGTGGGCACATTGGCAGTCATCTCTGGTACCTGACATTGACAGACGGATTCACAGTGTGAACAACGTTCTCATCACGAATTCTACTGCGAATTCGTTCGGAACGAAATTGTCAGGATCCATCACGCAGGCAGGACCATGTAAGCCCATTTACTAACTAGTACTGTGCAACCCCGCGTCTCATTGGGCTATAGTCGACGCAGAGATATCCTTCGGAACTGGTCTCACTGTTGCGTGGTCCGGCCAACCCTTGGGCAGCATCGAGATGCCAAACATTAATATCACGGGAAATTTCGGAGCTCGATTCGAGGTTGAAGCTACATTCAAAATCGCCGACGTCGGACATCTGACGGATTTCACGAAGGTGCATGGTTACTGACTCATAAAAAGTGATCCCGGCTGAGCCGTAAAAGGTCTTGCTCACTCAGGAGTCCTTTGACTGGGTGATCTCCGGCGAAAATCTCAGTGGTGAGTTCCTCTACACACCTGTTTGGCCTGTACAGCAGTAACTCGGATTATAGTGTCTGCTTTGGGTCAGAGTCGTTGAGAATAGTTGGTTCACAACGATTGATTTTTGCCTTCTGTCCAGGCATTACTGTCCCTGGCATCTCGCTCCCCGGAAAGACGATCACCCTCAAGGGGCTAAATAACTTAAAGAACGGTGTTTTGATCAAGTCTCTTGATTTGCCTGCCGACGACCCTGCTGGCGGAATTCACCTGACGCTCGATACAGCCATTACCAACGTGAGTCTCAAAGGTACCTTCTTCCCTCTCCGCATAACTGATTTCTTGGCAGCCGTCCCAAGTTGGCATTGCTCTGAGCAACATCGGCTTTCAAACCTACTTTGGGAACACCAATATCGGCCCAGTCGCGTCGAACGGCTCATTTACGCTGGCACCTCTGGCGACGTCATTGTTGGGTTTGGTTGGCCGTCTTATCCCACAGACCCAACAATCTGGACTTCTGGATGTCTCGACAATCTTTAACAATTTCATCCACGGTCTGGATAGCAACGTTTCAGTTCATGGAGATAGCGCAGGACCGGGAGGTGTACGTGGATCGGGCGGAAAGCAAGCGCAACTCAGATACTAATTGTGATGTTTAGGCGACGTGGTTGAATGAGGGTATCAAGAGCCTCGTCGTTGAGACTTTATTTCCGAACCAAGGGAAGCTCGACGTCATCAAGTCCATCAAACTCAATGAACTCGACTTGCGATTCACAGAAGGCACTGCATACTACCCTGCCACAAGTAGCAACGACGCTACAGCCGCTTTCACTCTGCCATTCGACTTCGCGGTAGACATCAAAGCACTCGCGGAAAATATCAGTGTCTCTGCAGGCGGCGCACCTTTTGCAGAATTGATCATACCAAAGGGACCCACATCTACTGATGTACAACACCGTATCGTTCACTTGACATTTTCGGATGTGCCATTTGCTGTGCTCGGCGACCAGCACGAGGCATTCCAGCAGTTTTTGGCCTCGGCGACAACGTCTACAAGCCAGATAATGCTACTTTCGGGAAAGGCGGACGCGGACGCGGACACAGCCGTCGGATTGCTATCACTCACGGGTATCGACTTTTCTGTCACCACGTCGATTGCTGGCCTGCGAGGTCTCTCTGCGAAACCCACACTTGTCACCTCTCTCGACGTTAATCGTGGGTTCCCGGATTACCTTCTCATCAAGGTTGATTCGTCTTTTTTCAATCCGAGGTGAGCGTGCTGAAGGTCTTACGTCGATATTGTGATACTAATGGTCAACGTCACAGCAATATCACGCTGGGTACGTTCGCGCGTCTCTTCGAGTGCTGTATTCAGCTGAGCACTCGCAGCTGCCGGAGACGTTGACTTTGGCCTATTTTTCCAGCAAGTTATATTTATGATTTATCTGAAGTCAAGCTCTGACATCTGCCCACAGGACGCAGCAAATCGGCACGGCAGATTTGGTATGACTGCCTGAACTCCGCGATCTGAGACGTCCTGATCCTTTTCCAGACTAACCTGCTCCTCCTGCCTGGGAACCAATCGTATCCGATAGGTGCATACCATCGTGCCCTCACACGTTACGTCTATCCTGATTGCCTATCCAGATGTCCATTTCCAACCTCAAGGTGACGCTGTATCCGCTGGTAAAGCTTTGCTCGAGAATTATCTTCAAGGTGTTACTTCGGAAACTACGATTCAGGGTTCTCAAGACTCGACAGCGATCGACTCGCTGAAGGTTGCGTTGTCCGAGATTCGCCTCACTCCTGTTGAGATCCCAGCCTTGCACCAGAACTTGATTAGTTCTGTCAGTCTGGAATTGCCCACAAATATTGTCCAAACTGGAATTGCCTCCGCGTCCTTCACGCTTGATAACCCTTTCACTGCAAGTATCAACATTCTCGCGATCACGACGACTGTCACCTACGAGCGGCTGACCATTGGCAAAATTGATCATGTCGACCTTTCATCTTCCCCCGTGCACGCCAATGGTCACTCAAGTGTCACTTCGCCACAGCTACCTTTCGAGTTCAATTTGGATTCACCCACCATCATCCACCTGTTGAGCTCTGGCGCACAAAATAATCATGTTAATTTGGGGCCCCTAACTCAATTATTTGAGATCGTGGCACAGAACCCAAATTACCACCCTCCTGTACGTCGAGCTTGGAATAATCACGGGGGTGTACACTCACCCCGCACAGATCACGACTACCGTGAGCACAGAAGCGCCGACTTGCGTCAGGTGAGCCATCCTCCGACGTACCTACGCAGAACTCGAACCATTTTCCTCAGCGGGAAGCAATTTGACGTCGCAGCTGCCGTCCTCAACGCTCTCAAGAATTTGAAGGTGACATTGGACATCGACAGTCTGGTGAAGATAGATGATTGTAAGCCTTTTCCCCTCGAAGTCGACGCGCAACGTAACCCGGCACAGATTCCACTGAGCTGGCTTTCAATCAGACCTACGTGACTGCTTTTGTGAGTCGGCCGCGGCCACCATGTTCACCTGCTACATTCTCCTGACATAACCTGATAGACCGACCAAACGGCCCTCTACTTGATTGGCGCTGTGGCTCCGTCTGCTGTACAAACCCTTGTGGACGGCGCGAATCTCACTTTCAGCGCGGCCAATATCACGTAGGTCGGTGTTGCCTGAGAGAGCTCTAGTTGACTTAGTTGCATCAGGAACCTTTCGGACGGCGGATTTAATCTCGCGCTGCAGGGAGCTTTAACCAACACTGGACCTTTGGATGCTCTTATCGAGTTTGATGAGCCAGTCACGTAGGTGATCAATGTTCAGATCATCTCACATGTCTCACAAGATGGGGGTTGCTAGCGTCACCTGGCAGGAACACGACATCGCGACTATTGCTCTTCCTTCGAGTGCGTGCTTTACCTTTCTGACAGCTTTAGGGACACTTCTGATGGCCCCACAGTCTGTGCTGCTGCAAATTTTGGAGTTCCTAACTATCGCGCTGACGGTCGCTTGACGATTATGGACGAGAGTCAGTGAGTGCTAGCACAATACTCGCTGAATAATAATACTGATTTTTTTCCCGGAGGTTCTCCGCTTTCGCCACGTTCGTCTTGCACAATCCCAGCTTTACGTGGACAATTCATACCAACAATCTTCGGGTCACGGCACTTGGCACAATTTTCAACGGCGTCTCCCTCAGCAAGAATATCACCTTCAAGGCCTTCAACGGCTTTCCTGGCGTCACGATTAGCAACTTCTAACTATCATCTGATGATCCCGCAGGACGTATCCACATTGATTCTCTTATACCATCACCTGTTGTGGGTTCGGGGTTATGATGATTATAATACACACTTAACATTTATAAACTAATTATAGACCAATTAAAAACCAATTATAATATGTTAAGTGCGTATTATAATCATCATAACCCAGTTTTGGGAATGTAACTTACGTTCGTGCCTCCCATTTGTTCGCGTCTTGGCATTGGCTCACTTGATGCAATCTCCGAGCTTGGGTAGATTTAGGAACAGTCAGCTCCCGTTATCTCTTGAGGAAGCAATAATTGGGCGTACGTTTTCCTCTCAGTTCAACAGCGCACTCCAGCTGACTATGCTCACAGTGCTTTCGACTATGTCGTTGGTTCTTGCACCAGAGTCGGTGACCAACCTGGCCGTATCACGCCCAAATATGGATCCGACCTCAATGCCGCGGGGAAACTCTGCTCTTTGCCGGGCATAATCAGACTCCAAGGAGACTCGTGCAACCCACTGGCGCTAGCGCGGTAGGCTGGTTGAGCAGTGCTTTCAAGACATTCTTCTTACTTACAACCTACGGTAAG
>QFDV01000286.1:31480-42960 GCA_003315845.1 Lactarius trivialis
CTGTATACCTGCAAAGTCAAGCTGCATCTCCCGCACATTATTTCCATCAATGACTTCTAAGTGTCCCTGTTCGCAAAGTTGATTGAATACGCCTGCTGAGAGTGCCTGTTTGCTTACATGGAGCATAGCCACGCCCTGAAACTCTTCCTTCTCCTTCTCTTCCACATGCACGGGCTTGGAAAGCAGGCTCATGGACATCCGGCTGGTGGCCGACCAATTCCACCGGCCGAGTTTGAGCGCTACCTCTGTCTCATTCCACTCGATCGTTGGAAAAAGCTCCGAGCTGACATTGCGGAAAGAGGCGTCGCCTCTAATAAAACCAGTGATATTGGGATAGTACGATTGAAAGAGGGGGTCGAGAGCGCCAGGGTGGGGTACAACTTCGGAGACGATATGGGGTTCGCCCAGTGGTCGCGATGGCTATCCAGGAGACAGTCAGAAGAAATGACATGGAAGGGATGCCGCTTACCAGGGTAAAATTAGTCGTATCAGAACCGTTCAGCCAGAAGGAATAGTTCCCGAGTTGCCACTCAAGGGAAGATAAGGAGTCCTTGTACTGATTTCGCGCGGCGAGGTCATCGCCGCCGCCATTATTCGTCATCATGAGGAAGACAAGACTGAGAATGAGGAGAGAGGTAATTGAACCGCGCTGAGGGCGAACATTGGTCGTAGCTGGATTCCCCGCCTCCTCACCACGACCGAGGCCTGGGGTTGGCTGCTGCTGGGGGGCACTCATCGCTGCGATCCCCAAGTCTGAACGCGGCCAGTCGCTCGTACAAAGGTCACGTGTTCACTCATCTCGCTTTTGGTTTTTGGCTGCTAAGGCTCATTACTATCATGGAGGCTACTTCTTCACTGTGTCTCAATTATGTCTCAGCCAGGGATCGCGCCTTCCAGAACCGAACCCGCGCGGTCTTGCTCGCTGTATGCGCACCAGCCACGGTTTTAGTTTCCTTCACAGCCAAGGTCCACTATGAAGGCTTAGGGCACCTCACCCTCCTCAATCATTAAACCATAGACACGTCTACCCTCAGATCCTTGTGTTCTCTATCTCAGGCCTCACTGCGAGAACGCTTTCATTGACGCGCTCTCAGCACTCCAGCACCCAAAGTACGTCTGCTCTAACACGCCTTTTCTCACGCATGTACTCACATGTCCACTGTAGATATCGTGCATTTCTATCCAGAGAGCTGGTACGACGCGCCGAGATCATTGGGTTGGGACACGGACGCCCCAATTATCTTCAACGAGCTGCCACAGTGTGTCACTGAGACGGAAGAAGAGGGCACCTCGAGCCAGGAATGTACAGTGTGCGGATGCGGAGCGACAAGCTCAGCGACCTGCTCTACAGACATGTCCAGACGAACGAGACCACTCTCCGCACGTTAGGCTACTCACTTCCCGCGGCGCTGCATTAGCATATACAGATGATGGCACCGACGACATCCTTTGATCAGGTCGCAAGCAGTACAAGGCATGGGTTATTCATCACACTGCGCAGGTCCTTGGGTCACTTTCGTTGGCGGAACAAGGGCAGAGGTCGCCGCGCCCTTTTCCGGCGGCAGCTTCTCGGACAGTCGGACTACTTTGAGGTCCCGGACTATTAAAAGGCGGTCGTGTCCAGCTTCGTCTAGATCCAGACCATCGACGATCCGTATGAGGGTGCGTTCGCATCCGTGACCTGATCTGAGCTATTCTTATGTTTGTTTGTTTTTTTTAGCAAAAGGGCCGCGGAATCCCCGACATCGCTGCGCAGGCGTTGGGTTTCAGGAACTTTGCCCACGTGGGGCACCAGCGGCTCGGCAAGTTCCACTCGGAGGGGACCCGTCGCGACAGATGCTTTCCCCTTCTGTTTTGATGAGCAGCTCTACTACCCAGCTTGATTACCCGCGGCATGCGGTTCGACTTCATGAAGGCCAGAGGATGCTGGGCCGGAAATGCCTTTCTACAGAACACGCCATTGTCAATGCCCCATACATTCAAACCACCAACTTGAACTGAGACAAGGTACCGAGTCAGCGGCTGTCACATGCGGCCCAAGCCGCGTTTCGCCTCCATGGAGTACGCCGGGCCTCATCCATACACCACGCCCCCCCGGCGAGCCAATAATGTATGGCTACCTTCGCTTGGGTACTACTGTACCGGTTAAGAACTGCAGCGTCGGCATCATTAAACAGCGTGTGCCGAGCTTGGCTCATCACGTTGTCAATTCCTGACAGGCTGCGTGTTGCGACCTCGCCTCGGACGCGTGAACCCCTCATCTAGGCCTCATCCCCAATTGAGAAGCTCCCCCCAATGTCCATGCAGACTGCTCATTAGCTACCAATATGCTCATGCCTCGACAACGCTGCTTAATTGTCCCACGCGTCGGTCCCCTTTCCCCTCCCGGCGCCACACGGAACCTAACACTAAGTGAGCAAAGTAGGACTCTCAAAGAAAGCCGGATCAGTTATTACAAGGCGCTTTCTTTTGAGACACGAGCTTACCAGTCCCTTTCCCTCCTGCGCCTTGGATTTCGATACTGTACAATCCGCGGAGCGAAATATTTTTGGGCTGGTGCCACCTTAAGGCTCATTAGTATTTCAGAGGCTTCCCCATGTGGCGAGTAGTGCACGCGGATTTCACCGTCGTGTCTCGAGCCAAGTATGTGTTGTCCAAAACCTAAATGGTACCTGCGGCTGCAATCTTCATATTAATACCCTTCGAGTTCTGTTTTTTTTCGAGTGCGTCTTAAAGTACATAACCCTATGTATAACTTGCCCTTCGAGTTCTGTTCTCGGCCCAGATCCACTATAAAACCTTAGTTGAATCGTACTAGACACATCTCCCATGCGCTTCCATGTCCTCTCCACTCTCGCTGTCGTTCCCATCCTCTGCCTTGCGACGCCTAACCCACCACAATGGGACGACATGCGCCCGAAACACTATTGGAGTACTACACCGGAGGGCTGGGAGTGGTCGGGTCCCCCACCAACCGACACTACTGTTGATCTCTACGTTGCGCTCAGGCCTCACCGGAAGAACGCTTTGATAGATGCGCTCCACGAAGTCAGCACTCCTGAGAATCCAAAGTATGTCTTCTCCGCCACGCTTTCTCATGTGTGCGCTCATGTGTCCCGGTGCAGATATCGTGCATATCTATCCAGGGAGAAGGTCGCTGAGCTTGTCGCTCCGCATACGGACACTCTCAAGCTTGTCAATGCTTGGCTCGAGTACCGCGGCGTGCCTTCCTCTTCCGTCTCAGCGACACACAACGGCGGCTCTCTGAAGCTCACTGGGGTGTCCTTATCCCAAGCCAATGATCTTCTCGGCGCGTCGTACCAGCTCTACAGACACGTCAAGACGAACGAGACCACGGTCCGTACGTTAGGCTACGCACTTCCCGCGACGCTGCATGGACTCGTGGATGTAGTGTCACCGACATCATGCTTTAATTCCCTGTCGAAGAAGTGGGAGGAACCTAGCAAGCGGTTCGGCGGTGCAGCGGTGGAGCCGGCGGAGGGGGGATCTGGAGAGCCCGTGACGGTGCCGTCGAGGCGCTATAATAACGTTGCGGCCACGCCATCGTTCCTGAGATGGCTTTACAGTACGTGGGGATACGAGCCCGTTGCGACGAACCCTGGCCAGAATGCGGTCGGAATTGTGGGATTTAACTGGAATTTTGTGAGTCCGACGGACCTACGACTGTTCATGGACAAATATCGCTCCGACGCGGGCAGCGTTACCTTCACCGCTACATCGGTCAACGGCGGGTATTACGACGATAATGACCCCAGTGACGAGGCGAACATGGACATGCAATACTCTCAAGGCCTGACGTACCCGACCCGGCACATCTTCCTCAGCATCAGCCCCACGCCGCCGTGGAATGACTGGTACTTCTCCTGGCTCGACTACATGCTCGATCCTGCGAATGAGGCAGTCATTCCGCAAACCATCAGCCTCTCATACGGCAACGAAGAAAAGTTCCTCACGAGAGAATACGCGGAGCGCGTGTGCCTGGATTTCGCACAACTCGGCGCGCTTGGCGTCAGCCTCCTCGTCGCAAGCGGAAACACAGGCGTCGGTGAAGGGATATGCGAAGACGAAGCTGGAAATGTCCAATTTGTCCCAAACTTTCCCGGAAGCTGTACGTGTGGCCTTTTCTCTTGGCTCGCGAGCAGTAAGCAAACGTAAGTATGGGTCACTCGCGGTTCTGCAGGTCCCTATGTCACTGCCGTTGGCGGAACGGTAGGCTTCCCAGAGGTCGGTGCGAGCTTCTCCAACGGCGGCTTCTCGAACTACTTTGAGCGCCCGGCCTACCAACAGGAGGCCGTGTCCAGCTTCCTCCAGGTCGAGACCCTCGAGGACCCGTATAAAGGCAAATACAAGTGTGTTCGCATCCGTGACCTGATCTGAGCTATTCTTACATTGTAATTTGTGCAGCATATCGGGCCGCGGAATCCCCGACGTCTCTGCGCAGTCGTTGGGTTTCAGGATCTTCCTCAGAGGCCAAGATGTGCCCGCGTGGGGCACCAGCGGAGCGGCGCCCGTCAGTCTCTTCTCCCCCCTCCTCCCTACTATCCAGTACCCAGCTGACCGTCACGTACAGATTGTGGCGGGCATTATCTCGCTACTCAATGACCACCTCATCGCGCAAGGCGATCCCCCGCTCGGCTTCCTCAACCCATATCTGTATGGCCGCGGCAGAGCGGGCTTCAACGACATTATATCTGGGTCCAACCCGGGCTGCGGTACCAGAGGGTTTTCTGCCATCACTGGATGGGACCCTGTGCGTACCTCTAGTCTTAAATGCATACTTTCGCTGTTTGCTGACTCTTGGCCCTGTTCCCCGCATAGCTCACAGGTCTTGGGACGCCTGACTTCGAGCAACTGCTATACATACTTGACCTAGCAGAACCAGAACCTTGAAACTCAGCAATGATCGAACGCGCCAGTCACGACAGAAGGATAACGATAACGCCACACATAACTTCCCCACGAATGCACCATGGACTGGTTTATTACAATATGAGCGAAGGTCTCAAGTTGTGAGAATCCTCATGGTAACAGTGCGGGTAAGGGTATTCAGGGGGTGGCACGTTGTTCCCCAATTCCCCACCATGGCATCCTAAGTCACACATAAATTATCCGCCACTACGTCGTTATTAATAGCAGCAAGACGCTCTGCCTCCAGAAGTCCGCACAATACAAAAACCAAAACCCAGACGGTTTGAACGAGTGAGAGCATGCATGACAGAAAAGAATATACGCCAAACGCATCACGTGAGGTTAGCTTGAGGCGATGGGTTTGCTCCTCTCACATGCTCCTCTCATAGAGTCACACAGCTAGCATGAATGCCCGCCTCCCTGTCGAGATTTTAACTGCCATTTTTGAGGAGGTCGACAATGTCCGGGACTTAAGGCACGTCCGAGCCGCCAGCCGCATTTTGTGCGCTGCTGCCACCCCTATTGCATTCCGCATACTTTCCGTGATTACCACCAGAGGAAGTGCCCGAAATCTAGGACTGCTCTTCGATGTCCCGGATATCGCCCTCCATGTCAGGGAGATCGCTTATCACGACACAGGTGCCGATAGGAGGGGAAAGACGCTAAAGTATGGTGCGTCCCGTCCCCCTTATCCCATAAACGATACCACGATTTGTCTCTGTGCACCTGCGGTGGCGGGTCACGTTAGTCAGGACTAGCGCCGTACACGAACTTGCCAGCTCGTTTTCTCGCATTCACCAGTTGCCCCGGCTCGAGACCATCAACTCGACCTTCTGCCCAGCCTATCATGACCGGCTTGATTCCGACGGCGGCGGTCGCCTCGCTCTCCAGACATCCATCCTCAGCGCTCTCGAGGCCAGCTTCAGCATCCGTGCGCCACCCAAGCTGACGTCCCTCTCCCTGCACAACCTGCGCACTTCGGACCTCCCCCCTCGAATATTCACCGTCCTGACGAACCTACAGCACCTCCAGCTGTCCGTGCTCTTCGACCGCGCCCCGGACCCATATACGTTCCCCGCCCGCTGGTTCCACTTCTGGAGCACCCTCTTGCCCCACAGGATCCTCACCCCGACGCAGCACACCCTCACGAAGCTCACCCTGCACAGCGACGAACATGTTGGTGCCTCTTGTGGGCTGTCCCTCGCCGGGCTGCACTTTCCGCACCTCTGCGCGCTCTCCCTGCTCAAGTTCGTCTTCGAGCCATTCGTCGGCGCCGAGGACTTCGTCCTGCGGCACGCCGCCACCCTCGCGCAACTCGAGCTCCTCTCTTGCAAACTCCCCATCCGCGCCGGCACACCATCCACGGCCCTCGCTCAAGACGAGGAGTCAAGCACCGAACCCGGCGGTTGGTACCGCATCTGGGACTGCTTCGCGGCGGAGCTCACTTCCCTAGTCGCGCTGCACGTCGACGAGCGCAGCTACACTCCCTGGGGCTGCGCCGGCCCGGAGTGCCGATACGTGAATCCTGGCCCTGGGATGTCCTTCTGGAAGATTCAAGTCGACCCTCTCGGATCGTGCGATGCGGCTGACATTGCGGCGCTTCGACGATTCCACATGACCGTCGCTGCCCGATCGGAAGAGGCGCGCAGCTAATCCTGAGAGGGAGGGAGGCGGCGCCTGACGTCTTAGTGGGGCCAAGGTGGGGGCCACACCGAGTCTCGTGTGCCAACCAGGGCGGGCGCGCCGTGTCGTGCCTTGCGGTCCAGTTGTGCTTCGCAACTGGGTGCCTGCCCCGCCACATCATCTCATGACTTTGTCGCCCAGCCCGCCTTGCTGTGGCCAATTGTTACAGTACAGTTACAGTACTCACAACGCCACCACTCCCACAAACCCGCTGTCACTCTGGGCGCCTCTATGGTCCTGCGCCGTTGGCCGCTTTCGGTAATCGGACTAGAAGCACATCCAAAATTAACAAGCACACCGACAATTATCGCACACTAAGTTACAACTGTACTCCACAGTGATGACGAATGCGAAATGATTTTCACAGTGGAGGGGAGCGGTCATTACCTCAAAGATATCATATTCGTTGGTTGCTTTCCCGTTGGAGTTATTTCTTTTCTTTTCTGGATGATATGCATCCAGAGCAATCCATCGATAGCTCATCGGTGGGCTTGATTAGCTGTACCTTTTCAAATTTTCCCGGATCACGCGTGAAACCCTACTAGAAGCTTGACACTTTATGGCCACATGATGCGGTCAGCCAGGATTCCTGACATGACAAGAGTTATTGGGTTTCAGTACTGCCCAACTCGCCAGGGAATCTGCCACCTGCGACGACAGAAGTACCTATCCAGAGCACACAGAAGACGCCGCACAGAAGGCGAATGATATTGGGGCAGACGGGATGACCCGTGTGATTACAAGTTTCAAGGAAGAGTAAATCATTTGACGGGCCAGAGGATCATATTGGGAAAGTGAGCTACGATGTGGCGCTTTCCCCCGACCATAATTACGGAGGTAATCCAAAGAGGTAGGCGTAGTGTCAGAGACCAGGTGGATAGGTATGACTCAGACCGACCTAGAAGACGGAGAGTGAACCGCAGATACTTGGTCACTTTAAAGTATCCCGACCTCTAAGAAAGTCTCTTAGCGATTTTGTGGAGGACAGTGACGAGGAAGGTAACGCATAACAATGATAGCATTTCCCGGGCCTAAAAAGATGAGGGCAGGTGTGTACGCTCAAGATGATAGCGGCAACAGATGGAGGCACTGTCAGTTGCTTTTTTCAGCAAGCGAAGAGCGGCAAGATGAAACGATCTTCCAGTATAAGACACACTTGGGGGAGAGCCGCGCTGCTGGAGTGTCGCGGGGGGAGGTAAGGGCAGGTTTGGGACGACGAAAAGAGAAAGTTCGGAACTGCGCATGCCTGAAGAGTTGACGAAACCTGATGCATGATGTGTTGCGGGAGTGAACTTTGATAATTTGTAAATTGGCGGTGAGGGTATCGCAATGAGGACTATGACGATCACTGAGTGCCCTGAGAAACTCCAGGCAAGAAGCAAAACGCAACTTGAGAGAGTTCTTTGGAATAGGAGTAGCGCGCGTGAAATGTGATATTTTAATTTGAGCAACCACCTGGCATGGCCGATAACGGATCGGAGAAATAGATCTAGGAAGGCACAATACCAGGCCTATAACGCAAGAAACCTCGAGAAGTGCTCAACCCACCCCCTCGTATTTTTTCTTTGTCACAGTGGAAAAAATGTGGATCAGTATCATTGGTTGAATGGGACTCTTGATGGAACTCGCGATCGGAAAAGTCTCGGAAGCTTTTCGTTGAAAGGGACACTGTCGTCACGTGTTCACGCTCGACTGGCCAATTAATTGCAACTTATTCTAATTGCAACTTCTTCGTTGGTGGACCCTAGACCACCCATTCTTAATCTAGCGCAGGGAGACGGTGTGTCATTGTCTCGTACAGTATGATGACTAGCCCTTTAGTTCACGCGCCATCAGCCAACTAATGCTTTTGTTATTGTGCTCAACAACACACTGGCAGTATCGCCGACAGTAACCTGAACTTATGACCATCTGCCTCTCTTTCGGTTCTAACTGCTATTTTCGAGGAGGTCGAGGATATCCGAGACGTGCGGCATGCACGTCCGAACCGCCACCCTCATTACATTCCGCATCCTTTCCGTGACTAGCACCGGAGGAAGCGCCCATAAATCTAGGACAGCTCTTCGATGTCTCGGATATCGCGGCCTATGTGAGGGAGGTCGCTTATCACGACACCGGTGCAGATAGGAAGGAAATGATTCCAAATCTGCGTCCTCTCCCCCGTCGTCCCATAAACGATATCATGATTCGTCTCTGTGCACCTACGGTGGCGGGTCACGTCAGTCAGAACCAGCGCCGTTCACGAACCTGCCAGTCCCTTTTCTCGCATTTGCCAGCTGCCCCGCCTCGAGACCATCAATGTGAGGTTCTTCCCAGTTTATGGACAGGGTCGCCTCGCCCTCCAGACATCCTACCTTGGCGCTCTTGAGGCCAGATTCTCCCCCATTTCAGACCGCCCTGACGACCCTGTGGCGCCTCCGGCTGTTCGTGGTCTACAACTGCGCCCCGTATCTAGACGCTGCATTTGATCGTTGGTTGCACTTCTGGGGTGCCCACTGCTCCCGCATGGTCTTCGCCTCAACGCAGAACCAAAGTTCTGAACTGACTGATGAGTATTTCAAATAATAATCTGAATTTGTACAATTTAGCACTTCCTCACGGAGCTCGCCCTGCACAACGATGGACTTATCGGTGCTTCTTGTGGACTATCCCTCGTTAGGCTGCACTTTCCTTACCTCTGCGCTCTCCCTGCGGGAACTCGTATTCGAGCCATCCGTCGGCGCAGGGCACTTCATCCTTCGGCCACGCGGCCACACTCGCGCGGCTCTTGCTCATAGACGCCGACAGATTCCTATCCACATCCGCGGCCCTCGCAGGAGTCGCTTCAAACCCGCCTACTGGGAAAGGCATCTGGGATAGCATCGCGGCGGAGCTCACCTGCCTCGTCGCACTGGATTCTTATTATATCAGCCCAGAGTGCCGGTACGTTCGCCCTGGGCCTGCTGGGAGAAGCACGCTATCGCGGCTGACGCTGCGGCTTCCACGTGACCATTCAAGTTGCCCCACGCGAGGCATTTCTGAGGCAGGCGCCTGAGGTCGCAGTGGCAACGGTGGGTGGTGCCATATCATATCATATCAGCCTCGTGTCCCAGGGGGAGCGCACTGTCCGTGCCTTGAAGTTACAGTTATGTGCTCTGCGGCTGAGCGCCTACGCTGCCGCCGACGCCGCCGCCCTGTCCCGCCGTATCTCGCCAAGCGCGCCTGTTGCTGTACTGTATTGTGGCTGACCGCTATTACAGTAAATTCAGTTGGTATGCAATGTCAGCCACCCGTCCGCACGCCGCACACAAAACCCACAAACAAATCCGCTGTCAAAATTTGGCCGCTCTACTAGTAGGCCACTTTCTGGGTACCGCGCCCCACACGCCAAGTCGAGAACTGCTCGCCGCCAAGATCAGCGTTGGCGCTTTCAGCTGTCGCGGGACTCTGGCTGCCTGCTGACCCGTTTTGGTTGCCTCCGCCGTTGATGTATTTTTGATACAATTAATGAACGGATGACCCTGCCCGCCCGATACCGGCGTCAGAAGCACCCGCCACATTTCTCGTTCTCCAAAATCCACTGGTGGAGCGGCACCGAAGAAGTGTATACATTTCATCGTTTCCATTTCCCAACACACTCCACCTTCAGGCAGCGCAATTGCCAAAATTGCTGCTTGCTTTCTCGCCTGGGATTATTTTTTCATCATCGATCTCCATCTCTCCATCTCAAAGTTAGCTTACTGTACTTTTGGCCATCGATGGTGCCTGTGGGCGCCAAGGGGTGCATCTGTCCCGTGACGCGCTAAGGTCCCCGTCTGGGGCTTCCCTGCAGTGTATCCTCTCAGTCGGATTCGGTCCACAACAGCGATTTCACCTTCCTTTCTCGCCAATGTAACGCCTACGGACTGGCATTTCTCATGTCCAGTCTCACACCACATCTTTAGGGCGCTGACATGGTCGATGCAATAGTAATCCGACCTGCCTTTCTCGGTCAACGTCGACCAAGCGAAAGGCGGGAATGACACGTCCGAGTAATCGAGGGGACCCGCATTTCTCGGCACGCTAGCGACCAAGGGTAGCGAGCAAGTAGAGGGGAGATATGCAAGTAGTTGCCACTGATGGTTGTGGCTGAAACTGCTATGTTGCACGCCCCCTACAGTCAGCATTGCTCGTGTACATCAAAAAGAAGTTCGTGCGTGTTGCGTTGCGCCACGAATTTATCACCTGCTGATAAGGGAATCACGCAGCTTGGTTGAATGACATGGTCGTTGGGGCGTTGAACGCTGTTACGGTGATGTGAACCGTTCTGGACAGTGTCTCCTGGCGGTGTCAATCGTGCACGATACGTATGGACTTAAATTGCGCAGACCAATGTAAGTTACTGTATATCGGATGATTCGAACGCCCGACAAGTGACTAATTGACGAGGCGAGGTGGGTCGTATCGTCATTTCCAACGTCAGGCCTTTTTAAAAAAAATGTTAGGCCTGACTCGACTCGGCCCCGACGCGATGAGTCAACTCGCTGCTGATTTGGAAGTTCACCTTGTCATCTAATCACTTCTGACCCCTTGTCCTCGTCGATCTGGGAGACCCGACTCCTGTACGTAAACGTGGGGAACTATGTCCCCCACCCTGTGTATAATATAATTAGCCAAAATATTTCTCCCATCTATTTATATTATCTTACATGCGCTTCGGTGCTTAGAGAGCATTCGATGTAGCAGGAGATCGTGTACCATCTCGGATTGCCCACATGACTCACGATAGTTGCGGGTCCCGTCCTGAGGCTCTTGACTTCTCGCCATGGGAGATTTTGGTCAAGCGGATGCCTGGCTTCTACGAAAAGATCCGGTGACGCAGAGAGCCTTCGTCCCTTCTTGTCAACAAA
>QFDV01000290.1:0-10152 GCA_003315845.1 Lactarius trivialis
AGGAGGCACAAGAGACGTAGTGTAAGAAAAAATCATCGAGACCGACTGAGTCGGAAGGGCGCCAGAAAGTGGCGCCGGGCCCGCGTACCGTGCGCTTGTCCTGGCCCGTGGTATGGATCTTGGCCAATCATGACGACTCTGACCTTGCCCAGAGGGGTATAATTCGACCAGGAATAGATATTCCGTGCTGTACCGGCGTCTGTATGAGGGACCACGCTAATGAACGCGTAGGTCGGGCGTGAACTTACGTGCAGGGTAAACGTTGAGGTTCTCTGCGCTGTCGTCGGGCCCACGTACGCCCTCCTTCCAAAGGAATTGTTTCAGTGTGATAAAGTAGGGCTTCTTGATTTCGTCTTTGAGAACTTTGAGCCTAAGTTCAAGCGTGATGTGTCATGGCTGGGTAATAACAGAGAACTTCGAAGGCCGCCTACCAACTCTTTCCCATGGTCTCGCATTCCAATTTCAAGAGCCTTTTCTGGTCCTCCGTGAGCGAGTCAATATACTCGCTCAAGGAGAATGGAATAGAATTCAACGCCTGCTGGCTAGCACTTCCTCCAGAAGTCTGCGACCCATTGACAATGGACTTCTCAGCCGAACCGGGAGCTGTCAACTTCGGTTTCTTAGAAGTCGTCCCGGTGCCTTGGCCAGGGCCTGACCCAAGCATATCGAGTAGCGTCCTCTGACGCTTTCCAGTGGTGGTACTAGGAGAAGGATTTGCATTCGGCTTTGCCTTCTCGTCGCGATCAGACGAGGCGACAACGGTGATCTTATCATTAGAAGCCACTGGAGCCTGAGGGGATTGGGAACTCGAGTCCTCAAGACAAAAGTCACGATTTCCAGATGGGGTAGTCATCGAAGGCGCGTCGAGTGGCAAGTTTCGATGGTGAACCTGTTGTGGTACGAGCGAGTGTCACTACACGCGCCTGACGTGACGCGACGCGCCTTTTCCTGAGACTAATACATTTGATGTTCGCGGATCTATAAACCCGGCAAATCGCGCATTTCCGCTGATCCGCGCCATCCATCACTGATAGTAGGTTAGTCACCCGTGACCATAAGGAACATCTGAATGTGGCCGTGTGAGCTTTCCGGCTGTTGCGACTCTTGTGTCTTCTGTTGGGCACAGCAGGGCAGGCATACAATCTAGGACGCACTTCGCGGTGATTTAACAATAACCCGGAGAGCGCTCTGATATCGAAGTCTCTGAGAACCTACCCCGACAAGGCAGTGCAACGCACAACGCTTTGTGGAATATTCCTCGTCGAAGCACACGGGTCCAAAGATCTCGGGGGCCTTCTACTGCACGATAGCCTGTCTCCCGGTTCATACGTAGTGGCTTTTGCAACCGCGCGTGTCCTCTTTTCCTGCGGCTGTTGTTTTACCAGCTCGCGTTCTTGGACTGCTGAGGTGCCAGCGTTCGCCGGATATAGCGCCACTTTTCTGATGCAAGTTGCCACGTCAGCTGCATATCTCGATGCGGTCGCTGAGGCTAGTGCGGAAGGAGCTCACGGGTCATACTTGTGCGTGGGTACGGGCCACGGTCACCGTCTTGGCCGGTAACGGAGTACAGTAGGAGGTGGTTAGAGCCAGGAACCAAATGGCCCGCTCAGGGTTGCCTCGTTTAAACGAAAGTGGTACTGTAAAAGGCGGTGAATACGGTTCAGACTCGGTTGGGTCTTGCCCCGCCGTTGGGATCGTGGCGCGTATAGATCATCTTCGCAAACCATTCCAGAATAGGAGTAGTACGAACGGACAACCTTACCCTCGTTGCGAACTCCTGACTCAAGTCAAAACATTCTGAACGCTTTTTTCTAGACTAAATCAGCACACGAAATGACAATTTGCCTCATGCTGCATTTTTTCTAAATACAGTATTGTAGCAGTAATATGAGACTTGCCGCATATATTTTTTCCGCCAAAATTCTCCAGCGGGCCGGTTGACCCACAATGCCCACGCATCGTCCATTGCTTCCTTCCTCTAGGCCGAACAACGAGCATCAATCACTACCTAGCAAAAGTCAACGTCTACGACGACGTAGTCACGCATCGACAGACATTCTACGTACCATCAGGGCCACCGTCCAGAACAACTTGCATCATTGCCAGCTTACCACGCTCGAGCTCCTCCCCGTCACCCCCGAACGTCAAACTGGCTGCTGCGCGTTCGGACATAACCGTGCGCAAAGGCAATATCGGCGCACGGGTGGGGCGGCGCAGGCCTGGCTCGTTCGGAGCAGCCATGTCGATCCACCCCTCCTCGACCAACGATTGGAGCACGAGTTACCAAGCAAGTTCGTCCGGGTGAGTCTCGCATACAGCTCTCGTGTGATGCCTCTTTTTCTCTTTTTTCTCTTTTTACTTCGCGTGACTACCTCCACAGCGCCGTGAGAACGCGTAGAGAGGTTTTGATGGAGTGTTGTGTCTTGCACGTCCTTCGAGAATTCGTTCCGAGTCGTGTTGAGAAAGCATGTGTTGGAACGCGTACTGACGCGTTTACTAGTTCTGCGTCTGGAATCTGTACCGAGGACGACGACACCGATGACGATACGCACACAGTTATCGGCAGACGAGGCTCTGTGAGCATTGAGTCACGCAATGGTGGTGCAGAGGCCAATCGGAAACCCCCACGGGCACCGAGTCCTGTGCCGCCTGCCTCTAGCTCAGATGGCTCCAAAGTCAACGGTCGCACCAGCACTCTTAATCGGCGCACCTTTACTCGCTCACGTTCTCCTGCCCCAGGGTCTCTCGGCATGCCCCAGCCTAGACCTCCTTCACCCACAGTTCGCCCTCGCAGCGTTGGACTTACTCGCTTTGTCCTACCCGGGACATTCTCTGTAACAGTCTCCATCTGGTTGACCCCTTGGCAATATAGGTTTTCCATAGATGCGAAGCATGCCACAGAGGGTGTCGTCCTGGTATTAGCGCTTGCCTCCGCTGCACAAAAATTACGGTCATCTTCACCGCCTAATGACTGGCCGCCACTCGGTACGCTTACTTCTCCTTAGGACGCGTCCAATGCCAATCATATATACGCGTTAGAGCTATATGCCGTCATTTTTGCGTCCTTAGCACACATGATCTGGAATCACTCTTCCTGCACCCGGGTTACCCCCTTGGCTAGCACGGTAGACCCGGGATTAACCGAACCTCCCCCAACTCCTCGTCTATCAGAGTCACGCGCGCCCCGTCGTGGTGCCCCAACTATCGGCCCCCCAATCTCCGAAAATCGAGGATATGTGTGGATGACTGTACCTAAAAACTACAGGTCAAATTTACAGGTGCATCTGTGGTACTTTTAATTGACACTTTGTTTAGGACCTCGTCTGATGATGGACTTCTCACTGGCCTCATTTTTGGGCCGCTGATCACGTCTGCTTTGTATTACGTTGCCCTCAAGTTTGACACGCTGCCCACCGTCGCGTCTCAACCTCCCTTCTGGTATATTGAGGCTCCCTGGCACCTCGGCAACTACACTTCTTTAACTCCACCTCAGGCACTCGTGCTTTCCCGCCGTAATGCCGTGGACCTGAGCACACTTTGTTCCTTGACACTGCCTATCCACGTATATGCGTCGCACTGGTTCGAATGGCGCTATCGCAAGCAGCATAAGGTTTCCGAAGGCGAACGTGGCTCGGTACCCCGTAGCGAGGCACGCAAAGGGTGGTTGTACACTATTTTCACATATCTCGTATGTGCATTCTTTCTCGGACTACGCTTCGCGCTCGATCGTGCTGGGTTAGGTCTCTGGAAACGTAAGTCCAAAAAATCTTTTTTTAAGATCGAAACCTGACATGTGAAAATTACAGACTTGTCGTACTGGGAGATCGCGTCAGGCTCAGTCTTTTTCCAGTTTTCGCTCTATATCGCAGCTCGACTGGCACATCGCGGCTTCACACTCGGCGAGCTTGGCTTGGTAGTATTTGGTGCGACTGCGTTGTTTACGGAATTGGTCAACCTGACCGTTGCGAGGGTACGCCCCACCACTTCAGGATGGGTCTATGCGCACAAACTAACGAGACTTTCCCCGAAATAGATATGGCCGGTGACAACGGTTTACATCAAGACATATCGCCTGCCCACACCTTTGCTTATCTATCAGCTTGCTCTAATCCCCGGGTCGATGCTGACAGGATTCCTGCTTTCGCCGCTACTCACACTCTCCCGGCACATCGCACAGCGACCGGTACGCCGTCTGCGATTCCCACATGAGAAGCAGGCACATCGGCGCGGACTTGCCGTCGGCTTTTATCTAGGTGCAGCGCTCATCGTTGGGGGGCTGATTGGTATGTGGACACAGTGGCTCCTGCGTGGACGCGACCCGTGGTTATGGGTTGTCTTTTGGTTACTCGAAGGCTCCCGCCCGTGGACGCGCCCCGCTCTGCTGACATACTGGTCAGTGCTTGGCAGCATCAGTGTTTGGGGGTGGAATCGGCAATTGGCACGCTCACGTCGCTTTCGTCCGCGCTTACCTACGGGCGGCGAACCAGTTGCGGAGGGTACCTCTGTCACACAGCAAGGGAGCGAGCTGACGGCACCGATGTCAGGGGCATTGGGGCTCGCTTCATCGTCGCTCACGTCTTCGGCTGCCTCGGCGTCATCAGCTGTCTCGGCGATGTTCCCAACAGTGGCAATGCCGCACTTGCCGACAGCGACAGACCTCGGACTTGGCGCGAGTGAGTGGCTTGATGCAGCGGATCGGCGCGTGCCGACACTAGGCCTGAATGCGCGGCGTAAATTCTTCCACGCGCTGGCGGTGGTCATGTTCGTACCTGGAGTGGCCGCAGACCCGGCGTTCACGCACCTGGCGTTCAGCGCTGCGTTTGCGCTGTTCGTGTTTGCGGAGTACGTGCGGTACTTTGCGCTGTACCCCTTCGGAGCGGCGGTGCACGTGTTTATGAGCGAGTTTCTCGACTCGAAGGACACAGGCACGGCCATCCTTAGCCACTTTTACCTCTTGACGGGTTGTGCCGGTGCCCTGTGGTTTGAAGGGTAAGCGCAGTTTCCTGTTTGGGCACGACAGTTGGGTCATGTGCATGGCTGATGACTGAGACCTGCTACAGACCTTCCCGTTTGTTGATGTACACGGGAATTTTGACAGTCGGGGTAGGAGACGCCGTGGTAAGTGCTCGATCGAGAAGGGATTCATATCAAAGGGCGAACTAATTGCGATTCAGGCGTCTGTTGTTGGAAAACGGGTGGGGCGATACAAATGGTCACCGACGACGTCCAAGACACTGGAAGGAAGCGCCGGGTTCACAATATCGGTTGTGGCGTCTGCGTGGGTACTGCGGTTGTGTGGGTTGGTAGAAGAGTTTTCGGTAAGCGAATTTACAAGTGAAGGTATTAATCTTAATGTGGCTTGACTAGACCGTGCGGTACGGGACAATTATTGGACTTGGGTCCGTACTGGAGGCGATGTCCGGACAGAACGATAACATTATCTTACCGGTGTATGTGTGGAGTATGTTGGCGATAGGGCTATCACAGTAAGTAGATTTAGAAAAGGGAGTATATGATTGCCGTAATAGAGCTGGGGTGACGTCATAGGTCATAGAAAGTGTGGAGTTGATTCGGGAAAGGGCGGACCTCATGGTCAACCCCGCCAGAGATACAGTAACTGGTGCAACAACACCTGCCAGGGGTTAACGAATGATCTCTTAGAAAGGTAGAGCAGAAAAAAAGAAAAGCGCATATACTTAGATGCACCGCGAACAACGTGCTCAAAAGGCTTCGGCCCCACAGACCAGCGATCTAGACCGTGGCCGTACCGTTCTCCTTCCTACTCAATCGGTGGCCAATTCCCCCCGCTCCTCCTCCTCCTCTCTCCTCCCTAATGCCCCTCTGCTCAAACAAAAGCGCGCTTCTCGTAGCGCGCAACGCTCTCTGACCACTTCTTTAAACTCAATCCCATCTTCTCCGAGCCAAGGCAGTACTCCCGTCGCGTCCCCCAAGTCTGATTCTTCCTCCAATTCTCCCCGTGGCTCCATTCTTCGCGATTCTCAGTTGGCCACGGACACCCCACATAAGGGCCTGCGTCCCAAGTCCTCCCATCGCCAGTCTCTCTTGGACTTGCGAGACGAGCTGCAGAAAAGATCCGAATCTAGTGTGTGCCACCCTGTCGCGCTCCTTACGCATGCTAATCGTGATCGCTCGTTCTTCAGCTGGTCTCCCTCGCGCGCTTGATATGGCATCTCCCGGGGACTCCGACGCCTCTGGGAAGACAGAGCCGTCAGAGTACGACTGGGCTACTTTTATTACCGCCTATGCTTTCGGTAGTTGGGATCCTCGTGAAGCGCCACAGCCTCCCCGTTCTTGTTTCGAGCGCCAACATCAATCCCTTTCTTTGGCCGCCTCGTCGCCAGACCTTTCGTCTGACTCTCGTCTGTTCTCGATCTCCCCATCGGGGAGTACTGGTCCTTCTCAGAAGGCATTATCCACTAGCACCCGTGCTTTATCTGATGTTTCCCCCAGCTCGTCGCGGATAGCTGATACCCCTCCGCAGGCAACCAGCCCCACCTCCGCAGGATCGTCGACACCCTTCACTCCGACACCCTCTGCTCCCGGATCATCCTCATTAGTGCGGGGACAGTCAACGTCCCGGCGTAGCTCGACATCAGGTATTACACCGTCTATACCCCATCGTCTCCGCAGTTCTTTTGCAGATATCCGATCCTCCACCGGTTCACGCCCGACGCTTGATCCACCACCTGCACAAACGGTACAGTCCGTTGTCCCACATTCCGAAGCTACGACAACAGCAGCCGCAATGCGTTGGGCCGCTGCAGGAGTTAGCATAGCACCCCTGGCTTTACCATCTCCTGAACACGAACTGACAGACCCGTTTCGGAATGCTCGTACAGCTATTCCGGGTTCATACCCACCTGAGGTTCCATTGGGCCCTCAATATTCTCGTCACCGTCGGCGGCTCGGAAGTTTCTGGGAGGGCACGATCGATGTTGACCGAACGACGCAAGCACAATTCATACTTAGCTCGATTCAAGGCAGCCCGCTATCGACTCCTGCAACTGATAGCCCTGACTTCGAGCCCGAACCCTCAAGCGCAACTACTGCCACTGCCTCTCCGCCGTATGCCACTCCTGCAACTGCGCCCTTAAGGCCCGGAACTGGACATGGTGATGACTACTTTGGCTTCGCGGCGTTATCGTCATCACCAGAATCTTTGGCGACGGCCCCTCTACCCCAACAACATACATCATCTGATTCAGAGGCTGCACAGGTGGTTACTGTTGCCCCACGCCGCGTAAATCTCACACGACAGGCATCTTCCCCTCTTTCTAACAAAACTGAGGTATCACCTTCTGCGCGTTCGACGGACGCTGGCATAGGGCGCGCGCTCAACGAAGAAGCTATGTTTCTCGAGCTCGGTTATCTTGCACCCCCTTTCCCGCCGGACGAGTTTGAGCGTCGCCGAGCCTTGTATCAATTCAATATATGGGACACTGGTCCAGATATTAATTTTGAGAGGATAGAGCACCTAACGAGACTGGTTTTTAGTACGAAGACGGTTGTCATTTGCCTTATTGATGAGAATGAACAGTATGTTTCTGCCATAGGCACTGGAGGAATTACTAACCGCTTCTTGTAGATGGATGAAGTCAGCCTGTGAGTGTGTACTATGAAATCCGTGATGGCAATGACGGTGTTTGTTAGCTGGATGGGCGTCTCCGACGTTTCCTCGGACGGGTTCGATATGTGCTCACGCAATTTTGCAACGGTGCGTCTTAGCGTCCTCCTCTCTCCCGGATGTCATCATCCTTTCCTTTTGCAGTGGCGATGAACCCATGGTCGTCCTCGACACTCGTGTGGACTGGCGTTTTGCTAAGAACGTAAGACAAGTCTTAATTTCCATTCAATATATCTGAGCTTCTACCCGATTGTTGATTTTAGCCGTTGGTTATCGGGCCGCCACATGTTCGGTTCTATGCGGGCGCCCCGTTACGCACGCAGGATGGATATAACGTCGGCACCCTAGCCATCATGGACGATGAGCCGCGAGTTGAATTTAATCCTAGGCAGCGTCACACGCTCAAGGAGTTTGCTGTGAGTCGTGCGTACGCATGAAGAGTTGCGGAACTTGCGAATTGATAGCTACCCCAGGCGATCGCGATGCGTGAAATGGAATTATGGCGGGATAAGATTCAGCTACGAATACGTGATCGCATACAAACCTCGGTAAGTTCCGTCCCCGAACGCCCTGTCAGTCCGGGCTGGTCAACTGCAGTTGAGTTGAGTGTGCAACTCCCCTTTGCAGATGGAACAGTTCACACGCGAATGCCTCGAGATTGATTCGGAGACGAACTCGGAAACGAGTCAACCCGTGAAGACCAGGCTATCGATGGACAGAGTCTATCAGCGTGCGGCGAAACTTGTGAAAAAGACTTTGGACGTAGAAGGGGCACTTGTCATGGACATGTCACATGGCGAGATATTAGAGACGGTGTGTGCGGAGGCCGCCGTGTCCCTCATCGTCCACAGCGCAGAGGATACAACGACACACCAGCTGCAAGGCGATGACTGCGTTCGCATGTGGGATCTGTTTTTGAAATACCCGGATGGTCGGGTATTCGAGGCTGTGGTGCCTCCCCCGCTCCGTCCGTTCGTACCAAACGATACACAGTATACGTTGTGTAAGTCCAGTGTCTCCATTTGGAATCGACTCGGCGGAGAATGACATCGCAACAGGTGTACCTATTTTCAACATCGACAAGCGACCGTTCGCTATGCTTTGCGCGTATAACTCGTCGGAGCATGGAAGGCGATACGTGAGCAATCTAAATTAACTTCTCACGACTTAGTTGTGCTTTCTAACCGGAAGCTTACAGCTCGAGGGCCACGAATTGTCATACTTACGCGCTATCGGTGCGTTCTCAATTCCCGAGTGGTACACACCGTGATTTACGTATGTGTGCCTTTGCTGCAGGTGTCATAATTCTGTCTGCGGTGCTCAAACGACGGATGACGCTCGCGGATAAGGCGAAGAGCTTATTCATATCAAAGTGAGCAACGAATTTCATTTCTCATAGACTGTTTGACAGGTTTGCGTTTGTCATTATCAGCATATCTCACGAATTGCGCACACCCCTACACGGTATCCTGGCATCGGCGGAGCTACTAGCTGACACGCAATTGAATCACGCACAATCATCGTTTTTGCAGACGGTGCAAGCATGCGGTACCTCACTGGTCGAGACGGTAAATCACGTACTAGATTTCACCAAGCTGAGCGGGAACGCCAAGGCCGGAGGTGTGGAGCACGTCATCCGCACCACCAAGTAGGTCTTACCCCCGAGGGACTTCATTTTCAAGTTCTTACCCTATCCATCAGGATCAACGTTCTGCAGCTGATCGAAGAAGCTGTGGAGGGATCTTGGATTGGGCATCGCGCACGCACGTTCATACGGCAGCAAGAATCAGAAATTGGGAGCTTATACGCGCCCCCGAGGCAAGATGGCAGTAGCAAAAAGTTGGTTGAAGTTGTCATAGAAATTGGGGACCGGGAGGAAGTGAGTGAGAATAACTGCGCACCGTTACCGTGCGCCGTCAGTCCATCCCACGGTGCTTATAACCTCATCTGCTAGGGATGGTTTCTCCAACTAGAGAAAGGCGGTATTCGTAGGGTGCTGATGAATGTGTTCGGAAATAGCCTGAAATTTACAACGGTTCGTTTCTTCGCTTGTTCGTTAACCCCTTGTCCAGCCTGTGATAAAGTCTGACAGGATGGTTACGTGCACGTAATCATCCGTCAACTGCCGTCTACACTAGACGTACCTTCGGACAAAGTCAAACTTGAACTAGTCGTAGCTGACACCGGCAAGGTACGCGTTCGTTGTCTCTTGGATTGTGGCTATTTAAAAAGCATGACTCAGGGAATCAGCCAGGATTTTCTCAAGGTGAGAGCTCAATTCATTCGAGTAGAAACAGTATTTTGATGACGTTTCCAGAATCAACTTTTTCATCCTTTTTCCCAAGAGAACCCGATGCAGACAGGCACAGGGCTTGGACTTGCAATTGTCAATAGTATCGTCCAATCCAAAGGTGTTGACGGTAAGGTTGACGTGTGGAGCGCCGAGAATGTGGGAACGGAAATCAAAGTCACATTTTCCGCCCAAATCGTGGACGATGAGCCGCCAT
>QFDV01000290.1:10353-54701 GCA_003315845.1 Lactarius trivialis
AATAGCGATCGAACGGCGCGATATCCGTCAGCCATTCGTCTTCCTTACCGTCAGCCGTGGTGAAAAGCATCTTATGACAACGGTCACTGAATTTGAGCGGTTAGGAGGCTTCTGTCGCATCTCGTACAAGCCCGGTGGCCCATCGCGACTTCGGCAAGCCCTTAAACACTGTATGCACGCTCTGAAAATTAGTCGCCAATCGTCACCTGCATCGGAAACTGTCGCCATCCAGAGCAATCCCAACCTTCCCTTCCAACTCCACGTAGCCGTGGGCGTTACGAGGCGCAATTCGGAAGAGCCAGGTCCGACGGTGGGGTATTCTAATGTCCGACGTCCAGCACTTGGCCCTCGGTCTATCACAGTGCATCCTGTTGCGTCTTGGAGTGGGATTCCTGCATCCGATGAGGAGGACGATGGCTTACAGGAGGGGGTGCAGCTCAGCCGCATGCGCTCACTCAGTCAATCGCAGAGCCCTACCATTCCTGTCGGCGACACAGGGGGGTCGCTGCTAAGATCATCGGTTGGTGCGCTGGGGTCAAGGAAGAATGTTCGAGTCCTCGTTGTCGAAGACAACGGCATACTACGCAATCTTCTGTAAGCCTCTCACCTGCCTCGTGGGGTCGTGGTCACTATCATTCACTCATGCTGGACATGTAGGATTCGATGGCTATCCGGCAAGGTTCGTTTGAATGCGTCTCATTTGTACGGTTCATTCTAGCCGCCATTTCTTTCCAGGGGTATGAGTACCGCGAGGCAGTGGACGGACATGAGGGAGTCCAATTATTTGAATCTGATGGTCATTTCGAGTACGTTCACTCCACCTTCTGCCTGACGTTTTTGATCGTTTGTCCCTCTCTCAGTGTCATTTTACTTGATATGTCTATGCCAATACTGGATGGTAAGCAGAGTTGGACATCATGTCTGGCATTCTTGCCAAAACCGTACGTAAACAGGATACGGTGCCACCGCGCAAATAAGGAAGATCGAGGCATCAAGGTCGGGACAGAAATCTTCTTACATCCTCGCTCTTACAGGAATGTCAACACTGGAGGATAAGCGGAAGGCGTTCGAAGCGGGTGTCGACGGGTAGTGCGTGTTTGACTTGCCTTCAAATGGTCAGCTCGTTGACATTGTGTGCACAGCCTCGTGAAACCCGTTGCATTCAAAACGCTATCGGAGATGTTTAGTAGACTTGGCATTACATGACCCTCCGTCCGTTCGCTTTCGATCTCTCTTGTCTTCTGCTCGTGCACCTAACATCGGCCGAGTCTGAGATCGTTTCAACGGTTGCTGGCGCCGCCGATTTCTCAAACCGAATGCTTTTTTTGTTTTGTTTTTTGCTTTGCTTAATTTATACCCATTCCCCACTTTTGCATATCTCAGCTCATCATCCTCTCAATTGTAGCATTTCTATCCCTTGTCGCCGCCAGGCTGGCACTGTACCACCTGTAACGCGTAATGCCTACAAGTTGGACGGTGTATGTTATCGCATTACTATAAGAAAGAGACGAGAATCGATGGTCCCACCGCCGTTCCCGCGGCGCATGCGTACCGCGTGTTTAGTTGCTAACCCTCAGAAACCGTATAGTAATATAGAACACATGCAATCTGAATCGTTGTGGGACCCAAAGCTTTTGGAGTTGATCAGCCTTCGCACGAACTCTCCTAGGGCTCAATTGCCGCAACACGGGTCTGAATGGTACCGGCCTCAATCTAATTCATGAACTCCTGTGCGTTGAAGTTATGGTACTTGCGGTGATTCTGTCGCTGCCAGTGCTGCTCTAGTTGCTGCCCGAATGCTTGGACGCCTCTCCAGGGGCAATGCATTGTATCTAATACATAATAGGTGTCGATCACGCTCCTGCCAACAGAGAATATGACCTCCGGAGTAGTAGCGGGTGTGGTAGTGCTGTAGATTTGGGAGAACCAGATTGGCATGCCACGGGGATCATGGGACGGGGGAAAGATACAATTTGGACACGATTGAACAACTAGTCATACTATCCGACCTGAGATACTCAAATACTGGTCCGGTCACCGCAGCACGACCCCTCTTATCTATGCTACAGACAAGGTCAGTAGCACGTGCACAAATTAAACAACTCACTCACACGCTCGATCATAATGAACAAATTTGACCCATCGCTCTAGCGCGATCCCTCGCATCCTCTGCAGCGTCATCACCGCGAACTGAAGCGCCCGCACAGATCTCGCCTCTCCGGCCTGGGCTGTCCGAAACCGCATATTTGTAGAAATACTTAGATAGGTCCGCCGTCCGCATCTGCCATCACCACATCGTCCCGGGGACTCTTGAATCCACAAATTGCGTTGCAGGCGCCCTTCGTCGGCAATGCTGTCATCGGTCAGCTCGGCAGTCAGAAAGGAAAGCAAATTCCGCGACGGGAAGTCAGCCGAGATCGGACGATCTCGAGTGTCTCCGTGAAGTTCAAATGAAGCACCGAATGAACGAATCGGTGATCCCTGAGGCTCGCTACCACGATAGTCGGTGTCGCCCTTTCGGACACGAGCGTTATCATCGGCGATCCGACAACCCCTAGGACGTTGATCTCGCGCCTTGCCACAGGTAGGGTTTCGTGCTGCGCTACAAGAAACATGGATTTATGAAGGCTTGTCAACAAGTTTCCGGCTGTGAGCCAAGTTTGCGGGATCTGATGAGCACAGAAAGCGTCGGGGTATACGATAGGGGTCCATATGTACACTTTGTCGTTACCGTCTGACGGAATTGGACCCATCACGTTGAAGAAGGCGGACGACCACCAGACGATTTCTCCGGAACATTTACCTCGCGAAGTTTGTCAAAGACTGGTTTGCCGACGAGCTCGTACAGATCTGCGAAGAAGAAGCTAGAGTGTCTTTGAATCGAGACTTTGTGACGTGCAATAAATCATCCTCTGGCCGGTTCGCCCGATCGTGGAAGTTGGAAGGAGTGGAGATGACGGAAGGGGGTGGATTTTTGAGGAGGATGATTATGTATAAAGGGAATTGGGACTGGTTGATGATAATGACTGGTCCGTGGGCAGCGGCAGGACTAAGGAAACGGTGGCGGCTTCAGGAAATTCTCGAAGCCTGGAAAAGACTGGATGTGGGAGATGAGAGTGTTACGCTCTTTCAAAAGTTTTCTGTTGTTTGGCAACAAGGCGACCAATCAAGGAAAAGTGCTACTCTGGTCCGAAGTCCGAGGCCTCCGTACTTCCACTGGGGTCAGTTGGACGGAGGTGCTCGGTGGAAGTACAGAGGCCTCAGATTTCTGACCAAAGTACTTTTCTCGTTCCAGAGTCTCCACGGAGTTTTGAATTGACCCGTTTCGATCCGATACGATACATGTCTAATGGTAAGTCCCTCTTTTCTTGAGCGCACGAGCGAGGCAAACATGCTGGGGCAGAAAAGTTGGGGAGAAAACAGGCATTAGTGACATGGCCGTTTCATACGATAGGAATCGAGCCATACGCCTGGACTCGTGCACTGTGCGCCCGCTCCAATGAAACGTCGAACCGGCAGAATACCTCCGCAGGTCCATCATTCGCGATCTCGAGGAAGAGTTGCATGGCTTGCTCGATGTCCTTCTGGAGATGCAACACATTACAGCGTGCAATCATCGACTGAAGAAGCCCAAGTCCCGCTTGAAGGTGGATCCTTGTGAAGTCTACGACACGTGGTAATTGTTTCATTGAGGTGATCCAATGTATTCGTGCGTCGATGTGCTCGGAAGAGGATGCTAGCAGGGAAGTATGAGAATAGACCATCGGGCTGACTAGTGCTGCAAAGGGAGTAATGCTGGCTAACCTTGACTTCCGCTTCTACATCCGGTATCTCGACATTTCGAACCGTGGTGTGAACTTCCCTCGCTTTTTCAGCGATTTCTAATCTGCGGTTATCTTCTGGGCCGACACCCCATTGGCGCAGAACCGGTCTCAGCCAGGGGTCATAGGTATCGAAAACGTCAGAGGTATTGGAAAGTAGCTGAAGCGCTCCCGTACAGTCGACGGCTAAATGGGTGCGAACTGGATCCGGAAGAGATGGGAGGCCGAGTGAAGTATGAATAGCAACTCCTGTTCAACCGGAATGTCAATCAACAGTATAGCGTTTTTCTGCATCAGAGTTAGACTACCTCGGAGTGTGCTGCGACGATTTTGCGACGATTATGGCAATCGCCTCCTCGTAGTCATCGATCACGTGCAGAGTCTGGAAGCGATCAGCGACACCTGACACGCACACAGGAGACTCGCGAGTCGGGTATAAGCACCATTGCCTCTCGCAGGACCTGGACGACTTCCTGTGCAGGTTCTCTTTGTCAAATTCTGTGATAACAGCACGAGAAAAAAGCAATAATCGCCTCCAATGGGTGCTCATTCGACATATCAGTCGAGGAGAATTTCATCAAGGGACCACCATCTCCTCGATATTAAGCATTGCATCGCCCATCCCAAACTCTACCTGGTTGGCCAGTGCAATTACGAGATAGGTTGCAAATTCGTAACGTGGGACGCCAAAGGAATCAATGGGCTTGAAGTGGTCTCGGAGCGAAAGAATATGACAGAGAACTTCACGTCGTCGGTGCGCTTGGGCTCCTGGTAGCGACAATGAAGGACGGAAGCAAGATAAAAAATCATCCGAACGATGCCATCACCCGGTGGGTCCGAAGGAAGATGTAGAAGAGAAGGAGTATAGCTTCCATCAGACAGACGATGCATTTGTCGGGACCTTTTTTATCAATTGAATGGGTGAACCTGCTCGATAGTGATAGCCAGATTATGGAGACGATCACTGCACTCAGGGTGAGGTCGAGGTGTTGATGAGAGAATATCGCAGCAATGAGACATCTTGTTTAGAGAGTGGATTGGATTCAGGTCTTACGTTCAATTTCTGGGTCGGCCATGGTTCGGTGTTCCGACTTAGAAAGTCCAGGCTGATCTGAATAAAAAAAAAATGAAAGGGCAGCTTGAGAGGCTGCTGATGGTGAGAGTTCACAGACGTGCAATGAATTGATTCAAGTTATACTCCAGTATAGATACCAACTAGGGCACGTCGATGGGCGACCGGCCTTNGGCTCGGGCACTTTCCCACACACACACCTTCCTTTTTACATTGAACCACAGTTGCCGCACTTCTTCCGGGTTTTCACTGTTTACTCTCATTTGCGCTGTGTGGTTATACAGGTTCCTTATAAAAGGCTAGGAGGGTCAGTGGTGTCTTTCCGCGTGTGCTAGTGTCATTCTGCTTCATTTCTGTTTTGGCATGTCCGCCGAAGCGTGGGAAAACTCGCCCACATGTGGATGGTGTTCAAGGTTCCCTCGTGTTTTGCGTTGTTCTGTCCATCTCTACTCACTGTGATCTATCTTGGAGCATGTCAGTACTTATGTTATCCGGTTCGATTCAACCCGCTGCATGACCGCCGCCCTTGTCAGGCTAGAAGTGACTTCCGTGTCCGCGTGGCATATGCGACGCCTGTCCGAGGCAGAATAAAGTGTTGCGGTGCTCATCAGGTATGCAATTCTGAACGCCGTCCTTTAAAGTAGTGCCTTGAGGGGGTCGCTCGGCATATCTACTTCCCGAAGTGCTCACCTAGACAGTGAATCAAGATGAGGCATTGGGATCGAACGGGCTCCATCTCCGAGCACCCATATAGTGCATACGGCCTGTCAAAGCATCTTGCAAGGGGATTCAACGATATGCTTCAGTCAATGAATTGTAGTCCAAAGTAACGAACGATATCGTACAAAGTGAGGCACTGCCGACGTTCGTTTGCCTCACATAACAGATGCTTTTACACAAGGTATTCGTGTATACAGTGGCGCTGGCTCAACGCCAGCTTTTCTTTCATATCGCCCACACTCGATAGCATTACGCTGCGCTAAGCTGGGCAGCACGGTGCTCTCGCAGCAAGCGATCGAGGGTTTCCTTCTGCCCGACCTCGAGGGCACCAGACTGGATGCCCGAGTGGTATACACGCAACAGCGAGTCGACATCATCCATGGACTGCGTGCGCACGTCGGCAAGCTCCTTGATCTTAGCCGTGGCGTCCTTGATTTCGTCATCACTGAGCTGCAGTCCGAGTTGCTCGACGCGAGACTTGACTGCGTTCCAACCGGTCAAGCGATGTCCGATCGACACGTAGCGTGTGAGGCCAAAATCCTCGGGCTTGAGAATTTCGTAGGTCGATGGGTTGTTGAGGATCGCCTTGGCATGTATGCCGGCCTTGTGAGTGAATGCGACGTAGCCACTGGCACAAGGGGTAAGCCACCCGAAGTTCAGCTCAAGGGAAGAGAATAGATATACGTGATGGGGTTCGAGAAGGGCACATTGACTTCGACGGCTTCTGCGACGAGATTCTCAATCTCACGCAGCATGCCGAGATTGTACTTGGACTTGACGTATTCGGGGTTAGCCGCATATAAACACGCGACGAGACCACCAAGAGGCGTGATCCCGACGCGCTCGCCTATGCCGAGGACCGCTACGGTAAGGAATATTTTTTAGTGGAAGTCCGATGAAGCACATGGACGGCATACATGTATCAATATGTGTTGCACCCGCCTCGAGTGCAGTATATGCGTTGGCGATCGCCATCCCAGTGTCGTTATGCAAATGAATTTCGATATCGCATCCAACAACGCCGCGGAGGGTACGAACGAGCTCGTACACCTGACGGGGGTTTGCACAACCGACTGTGTCCGCAATGCCGACGCGGTCGACGCCGATCTTATCGACGGTCTGGTAGATCGAGAGAAGGTCGACGAGATCAGAGCGGAAGGAGTCCTCCGTTGAGAAGCGAACTTCGATGCCCTTCGATTTAACAAAATTGATGACTTCGATAGCGGTCTTGGTAATGTAGGACATGTCCTTCCCATGAGAAAACTCGCGGAGGAAGGACGACGTGCCGATGACAACATCTACGCCATCCACACCAGTCTCGACTGCAATGCGCGCGTCGTCCATATGGCAGCGGATGTGAGTGAGAATCTTGGCCTTCAGACCGAGCTTGCAGATGGCCTCGCAGTCTCTCCGTGACTGCTCAGAAGCCGCCGGTGAGGTGAGTTCTAGATACTCGACCCCAAAATTGTCGAGGGCTTTGGCGATTGCTATCTTGGTCTCTGTGTCAAAAAAAGCATTGGCAAACTGCTCCCCCTCTGTACGATGCCGGATGAGTGAAAAGACGCCTCGAACTAATAAAAATCGAAACCTCGGAGAGTGCTCTCGATGATCTTAAAGTTAGAAACGTTGTTCAAGAAGTCAGATGCCCTCGGCGCATATGGATTGCGCTGCGCCGCAGACGAGTGTCCGTTGGTGCCGTTGTGTACAAGGGAGCCATTCACTCCGTTTCGCTTAGTCTCGACCGCAACCATATCTTGAACACCGTTGGAAACTGCGTCGCGGTTTTCAAGAGGACACATTTCTGAGAAGAAGGCCAGTTGAGTCCAATGTCAAGAAAAAAAGTTTGTGTCGAGTCACGCGGTCCGCTACTGTCCGCCCCGCGGTCCCTCCCCGCAGGCCTCACACCCAGCCAGCCACAGGTGGGAGGGATCGCCGTGACTCTTGTCGCTCGGCCGGGCCCCTTCTCCACCGTGGCCGAGACCTCGAGGTGTGCAGCCACTCCGCGGTTATTGGAGCTTTGAACTGCTTACTCGGCATAATCAAGTACAAGGTGCACTGTGTTATCCGCGGACAGATAAGATACAACTAATATGGGGTACGCAACGGAGGCGGATGTTCCCGCTCACAGAAGGCTCGGCACAACCCAGCGAAACCGCGAAAAGGACGGACGTTGCATATGATTGTATGTGGCGAGGCAGGAATCTATGAGCGCCTGCGGATTGGGCTGGGCCTTCCGTTTGCATCAGAGAAGAGGGTCTCATTGCCACTATGTACCGAGTACATCTACGCCGACCGATCGACGATCACCCTGAATACGATGATGCCGGCAGCCCATTCCATGGACCTGCTTCGAAACACAAATAGACCTTTCAACGACCGACGGACGATATCTGCCAGAGACCCGGAATATTAGACTCTAATTTTTCTGTATGTCTAAGCGCTCTATAACATGCCGAGCTTGCTCACATTCATCGGTTGTGGCATATTTGGAACAGTGCATCAGATTCGCGAACACGATTCAGGCAAAAACGTACCGGAGCGCACAGCAGGATGGTCACCTTGCTTCGATTGGGTCGTTGTTGGAGCATCATCAAGGCCTTCCAGGCAAGGCACCACCCGTCGGTGGGAGGTCGGAAGGAAGGCGATTGTGCGCCTGTTAGCGTAACCCCGAAAGATCCAGCTGTATACTTTTCGGGGATTAGTCGCGAATGTGGTGCACTCGCAAGAGGAGAAACTTCAAGCCGCAAGGTGACATAACTTACCTTGGATGTCCCGGGAAACTGAGGGTGGTACCGCGGCACGTTCTCCTCGTACTTTGCGACCCAAAGGTCTGATCGCTTAGGGGTGCGACCACCCTTACTGCACATAACCTTCGATCGTTCACCGATGTGGTAGGTAACACACGCGGTTGCTCGCTCTCGTATCTTGCCTCTTTCTATCATTGACATACACACATAAAGACATGGGGCGCGATGGTTCCGGCTTTGGCGCAGTGAGACAAACAACCGAGTAATCAAGTGCGGGGGCGAGTATCATATAAGTATAAGCAAGCAAAGAGAAGAACAAAGAGATGAGAATTAGGGGCGCTGTGGGGTGAGGTAAGAGTACAAGCCGCCGGCTTTATCGTTCCAGCGAGCATGTGGGGAGGTGTCGGCGTACGGTGCATTGGTGGCGATGAAGTGGAGAAGGGCACACACATGTGAGTGGATGAGTGCAGGCAAAAATGGGATATTGGGAAGAGTGAGCAGACGGATGAGGTTCGTTCCAGCCGGGGATATTGGTTCTATACGAAGGTGCGAGAAAGAAATTCTGTGCTGTACAAGGGAATAGAGTTATAGCTCTGGTGGAATCGCTTGGGAAAAGTAAGGGTGTCTCAACGCCTCGCGAACAGTGATCCGCTGTCTCGGGTCGAACATAAGCAACTTCCTGACAAGGTCCAAGAAGTGCACGTTGATCATATCTGTTTGTGGTATTATTTCCTGTAGCTCGTTCAGCATGCATGTCAACGGTCCTAACGATGAGACGGACCTGAAGACTTCGTGTCGCACGGACATCCTTCCGACTTTGCTTGGTCGTCTTGGGCAATGGCCAATTGAGTTTGGGTCCATCTTTGAAGAACTCCGGCTTGTGATTTACAGCTTCCCGCGCAACGTTCTCGGGCATTTTCCCCATAACCATCTCCATCATGGCTAAATGCTCGAGATTATCGTGTGTCTGGAATAGTGCCATCCCCGTATAGAACTCCACCAAGATGCAGCCCAGAGAGTATGCGTCGCAGGGATATGACCAACCGAGTCCTATAAATAAACACGAGTGATCAACAAAATGATTATTCGAGCGAGTACACTATAGGTTAGCTTACCCAGGATAATCTCGGGGGCACGATAGTGTCGTGTAGCAACGACGGCAGAGTGGTACTCATCTTGGAAAGTGGCCGATCCGAAGTCGATCAGCCGTATTTCTGTTGACTCCAATATGCGCTTTGTCCGGTGACCATGGCGCTAAGGGGGATCCATCAGCACAGGGTTCAAGAAAAGTCAGCGAAAGCAAACACCTTCACCTTTCCAGGAGTGGGGATTGTTACAGCGCGAGAATCATTGTGCACTAGGAGAATATTCTCGGGCTTAAGATCCGTATGTATAATGTGTAAATCATGTAAGACTAGAAAGATGCATCATCAGTAATACGAACGTTGTGGTGTGCAAAACACATACAGGCCACACTGCCAAGGAGTTGCCGCGCAAAGGACTGGATGTGATCGCGCGGAAATGGTGCGAAATCATTTTCCTTGAGAAAGTCGTACACACACATGCCGAGTAGCTCGGAAACTAAGCATATATGATTCCGATAGTCGAACCAGTTCAAAAGGTGTATGCATTTACTATAAAAGGATATATCAATTGAGGGTGCTGAGTGCACGTGATCGGAAGGCACACGCACTGCCGATTAACGGGGTCTCGTTCCTTGAGCTTTTGTAGTACTCGAACTTCGATGCGGCTGGCCTCGCGATACTTTTGGATGGCCCGGATGATCTTGATGGCAACACGCTTATTGGTTTCGATGTCCACTGCCTCAACCACTTTACCAAATGTTCCTTGGCCAAGCAAACGAACAGTGCGATCTGTACAGCCGGATAAGCATGTTAAAGACGGACGGAGAAACGAGAGTGGGAGAAACTTACAGCGCTTGTAGATTATGTCATCGGGGGTGACAATGTAATGACCCTCTTTATCGTCGCAGGACACTTGTTGCTTTGGTGTCTGTTTAGAGCGTGATCAAAAATATCGTCCATCAGAGAGAAAAAAACACCAACAGTCGCGGACGTGGCGGTGCTTCCGTTTGTCCACGTCGCATGATTAACTGCGCTGGACGGGGGGGGCGCGGGGAATCCTTTCTTGGCGGATGATGGAGCCTCGTCTAGCTCACGCTTCCTCTTTTTGGGTGCAGGAACGGGAACGGGAAGGGCAACCGACGAAGAGCCAGAGGACTCTGCTTGAGCTTCCATGGCAGCACGAGCTCTGGTTCTTATTGGTGCAGAATAAGCGGGAGGTTGGTATGATGCGGAGTAGCCATGAGTGCGAGAAGAGGTTGCAGGTGAAGCCGTGGGTGGTGGAGGAGTATCCTCGATGACAATGATTTCTCTGAGTCTTCCGTCTGTATCGACTTCTTGCACCTCTGAGTAAGAGACTGTGTATTGATGAGCTCGCTTGCGCTTTCGGGTTGCAACCGGGGGTGTGGGGAGCATAGTGGAGTTTCTGTTAACCACACTGGAGATGGAAGGCCGTTGATATGACGGCATGAGGTGAGTCGGTAGAGTTTGCACTGCGGCCTGCATCGTCGAAGACAGCGAAGAGATGGCTGTTGGATGGGGAGGGGGAACGGTGACGAATTGGGGGGCGAGATAGGGCGATGGACAGGCGAGCAATGTGAAAGCCTTGGAAAGCACCGAGCAAGCCCACTGCGCCGTATTTGATCATATTTGGTCACGCTGCCACCCCACTTTACGTTGGCATTCCCTCCCCCACCCTTAGCCAGGCTCTTAGTGGGGTAAAATATATTTGGTCTGGGCAACCCGCAGCAAGCTCTCTCTTTTGTATGTGAAGAATAGTGGCCACTCCAGCATAAATTGTAACCCGGAGGACAGCATAGATATGCTCCCGCGGGCATTTCTCTCACTGAGAGTCACGTGCATACAGACATGTAACAACCGCGGTCTCCGCCCAGCCCAGCCTGGAACCCGAACCCGCACGAACGTGGGCCGTGAGATGGCAGTTGCTTTTCGACGCTGCCGGCGTATTGTTCCATCGGCACAACCCATCAGACCTGATGACGCAGTCCACTTGTACCGCAGGGGACTTGAAACGGCATACGCCGAGTCACCTGCGCGATACGGAATTCCAATCCGCCGCCAGAAGGGGTTGTTTTGGGATGGCAGCTAGCGGACACTGATAGGCCTGAACGTAGGCTGGACTTTTTTAAACTTTCAGATCCCAGTGACCCCAGGCATCAATTAGGGTTGATTGTCTTGGGTTTCACGGCTGGGATAGAAGCCTATCATGATCAGGACAACCAATCCACATTACTTTCCGCAAGATAAGAAAGTTGGCCACGGGGGATCACAAAGTGGCGTGTTGAGTATTGGCTGACGGCTCAATTGCGGTTCAATTTTCTCTGGTTGTCCACGTCCCATGTGCAGCGGCACGTCCCGGAGGCGGGGGATTGGAGACTAAATACAGTAGAGTAAGTGCCTGTTTCGATCAGATTATCGTGAGGACCCCGAAGACGTGGAAATACCGTGCGTCGCTTACTTTCGGGGTCCCGATGCCAAATAAACGCAAACGCAAGCTCGACGGTCAACTCGACGACGGACATCCTTCGGCGCTCATTATCCACGGTACCCAACTTACAAGCTCAATAGCTTCGCTGCTGCCTAGTGTATGTCGTAGATGCGTGGTTTACCATTTCCTCAAGATGCCGCGTTTGAACGCGAGACGTCATACGAATACGGCACTCCCGCAAGCAACCTAGACGACATTCCCATTGACCCTGCCCTCGCTGACCCCCCCATAGACCCTGCCCTACAAGCTTTTCCAGTAAAACTCGACTCAGACCAGGTCCGTGTCTGTTTTTATTTCTCATTACGCGACGCGACTTGCTGCTGTGGCTGTGGCGCTCACGTCCTAATTGACCGCGTCGCGTCACGTCTCTCCTCTTCGAATCCGCATCCGAGTGACGAGCTTCTACTTACTCTATTTTCAGGATGATGTTCACTTGTCTCTCCCCACGAATACGCCCCATCACATTCGCGAATACTCGCAAGGTCCCCAGGGCGATCCATTTGCTCAGCCTCTCCCACCAGAGTATTTCTCCCCTGTCACTGAGGCCGTACTCACCACCAAGCCTCCAAAGAAGAAGAAGAAGAAAGTGCGAAGAGAGCCAAATTGTGGCTTCTGTAGTGGGAATGACAAGAAGAACAAGATTGGTGAGCCTGAGGAGATGGTCTCTTGTGATGAGTGTGGCCGCAGTGGTAGGTCATGTTCCTCGCTAGCAATTGTTACATCAAGCTGACACGAAATAGGCCATCCCACTTGCATGGATCTTGACACAGTCGCCACCCTCGTCCGCTCCTACCCTTGGAAATGCGTCGAATGCAAGACGTGTGAAATTTGTCAAGAAAAAGGCGATGATGTATGCGCGTGATCTTTCACATAGTTTGCCTTGCTCACGATTTTTACGAAAGGCCCGTATTCTCTTCTGCGACACTTGCGACAGAGGTTGGCATTTGGACTGCCTGACTCCACCCTTGCAAGATTCGCCGCCAGGAAAGTGGCATTGTCCGTCGTGCACGCACGACCCTTCCGGCATCTGTGAAGCAGTTCCCCAGGCACCGACCGAGAAACCTGCACCAGTTCACCATACTGAGGCATTTCGCCAGTCGTCTGTTACCTCGACGTCCTGTTCGGAGGTTAACCCATCCCGACCATCGAAGAGAGGCAGGCGCAGAGCTGCTACACCATCCACATCGGAACGTAACACCGACGTCCCGGAATCTCCTCTTTTACCCCGGGGGCGTACACGTACGCTAACACGCAAAGCGATGGAGCATTCTCCGACCATCAAACGTCCCCAGCTGAAGATCACACCTCCGCGCCCACCCGATTCACCACCGCGACGAATGGTCGTTCGTCTTAGGTTACCCGTCCAAGGTAAAGGGAAGGAAAAGGAGGAGAACAGTGATGAGGAGCCAACAATGGGCTTATTTGATGAGATCTTGACCCCGGAGGACAGAGACACGTCAAAAACTGTGATAACGCAGGGCGACAAACACAGATTTGAGCGAAGTCGGCAAGCGGCGGAAGTGAGCTTCGCTTTAATTCTCTTTGGGCTGCGCTTCTGAATTTTCTATAGCTCAAGCTCAATCTACACCAATCAAAGCCCAATCCCCCAGGTCTGGAGACCCCGGTAGCGGGCCCATCTAGCCGACCACTGCGATCCACCGTCGCAATAGCCGCAACGCAGACGCCAAATCTGGCGCGCTCCGTCTCTCCCACACCTTCGACTCCTGGGCCTTCACCAGCCGCCGCGCAACCGACAGTGCTCCGGATACGCACCATCCGTTTTGGGGAATATGATGTTCACACCTGGTACGATGCACCGTTCCCTGAGGAGTATGCGAATATTCCCGATGGACGTTTGTGGATCTGTGAATTTTGCCTGAAGTATAACAAGAGTGGGTTCGGTGCCTCGAGGCACGGTGTGCGTATTCACTTTTGCCGTTGTAACGGATGGAAAGCTAAGGTTCTGTATAGCTGAAGTGCAAGGCCCGTCATCCGCCCGGGGACGAGATTTACAGAGATGGAAATGTATCGATATTTGAGGTAGACGGGAGACGGAACAAGGTGTGTCTCTTGTTACCTGAGTGTGGCTTTCACCGAACAAATCACCCTCTTCCCACAGATTTACTGCCAGAACTTGTGCTTGCTGTCCAAAATGTTTCTTGATCACAAGTCGCTGTTCTATGACGTCGAACCCTTCCTGTTCTACGTGATGACCGAATTCGACGACATTGGGGCACGGTTTGTGGGCTATTTTAGCAAAGAGAAGAGGAGCCCGAAGGATTTCAATGTCAGTTGCATCATGACCCTGCCGGTACGGCAGCGCCGGGGTTGGGGAAATCTTCTCATGGAATTTAGTGAGCGGTATCAATGCGCGTCCGGTAAGAGTCGAGAAAGCTGACCAAACGATCAGGCTATCTTCTGTCAAAGAAGGAGCAGCGGTTTGGGTCACCAGAGAAACCCCTTTCGGGACTTGGGGCACTGGGTTACAAGAATTATTGGACACTATCGATCATGAGATATCTTCGCACGGCTCCAGACAATCCCACACTAGAAGGTGGGCAGTTTTTTTAGTTCATTTGTCGTAGGTGGTAATGTCAGACATTGCACAGACATCAGCAACGCTACTTCAATGACAGTCGAGGACGTGTACAATACTCTATGTGCCCAAGACCTCATCGACGTCCTTGCAGTTCCCACCCCCAGACCCCTTCCTGGCCAATCCATCAAATTGACAAAGAATCGCAAAACAGTAGTTGCGCGTCGACATCTCATTCGATCGCAGACGAACGACGATGACGTGACGAAGGGACCGTTCGTGCCTCCTACTCAATACGAGGTTCATTGGGATCCGATTTACGTGAAGAGCTACTTGGACAAATGGGAAGCAAAGGGATACACGAGAATCAAACCCGAGAAACTCAAATGGAGCCCTTTTTTGTTGGCACGCGTGAAGAAATCGGACGCGGACTCCAGACTGGCGCTTGATGCAGAGGGGATAGGCAGTACTCCCGACAAGGACAACCCAGGGCCCGCATCGGCATCCTCTGTTCCCGAGACACCAGCGCCTGTTACCCCCATCGATGTGGATGGCAGTAATGATGAAGCCATGTCGACGCCAGTGCATTCACAACCACCTGAGTCACAAGGGAGCTTGCGCCGCTTGCGCAGCCAGAAGCGCACACCAACCCGCGGCGTCGACTCTGGGTCTACTACATTCACCCCTTCTAGATATTTGCGAGGACCTGGAGTTAGTGGCAGTCCTCCAAGTACGGTGCCGACACCTTCGTGTTTGTCTAGCGCGAGTGCTAGCCCATCGAGGTCTCTACACATACCCACGCCCCACAAAAGTGAGGACACGTTGCCCATCAAGCGAGCCGATTCTCCCTCCGTAAAAGAGGACCTATCACCGAAACCGGTTCACGACAGTGTAGACGAAGATGCTGATGCGGCGCTCGCGGCTCGTCTAGCAGCAGAAGAGAGCCGGCCGAAGCGACTGCTGCGCTCCCGCTCTGGCACTGGTACAGTGCCTACGTTCGAGCTTCCGTCGCTACCCCCTCGGGCCGCATCGAACCGACAACCTCCGCGGAAGCGGCGGCGGGTCGTGTCCCCCGCGATGGATGAGCTTCCCCCACCAACGGAACTGTCACGCGAGTCGGGGCTCATAAACGGCGTCACCCGCGGTGACGAAGACGCACGCTCAGAACCGGAAGACACTGGCACGCCATTCACGGTCGTAACAAGTCGGCACAGTGCACCAAGCGACGATACCGTCGTCGCCGTTGCCGTTGCGGGTTCAGGTGTGACAGAGAGTGTTAAGGAAGATACGAATTTGCTCCCAGTTGCGGACCCGCATGCAATGGACGTGGACAAGGCGCCTGTCAGTGCGGCGGAAGTTGTGAACGGGGACTTGTGCGCCGATGTAGATGCGGACGGGGAGACAGACGCGGATGCGGAAGGAGAAGACGACGATGACTTAGATGCGGAAGGAGAGCCTGACGACGGTCTATAACTTATTATTTTTTTGGTTTCCTGAATATGGTTTATGATATTTGGTGCTCCTCTGTAACCATAATGTATCAGCCCTCCCCACTCTGACATTAACGGTTCCTGCTGATGGGTTGGATCGTCATACACTTTGCTACTAGTACACAGTAACGTACGAATCGTGCCTCCTGGCCTCCATATTGTACATGTATGAGTGTGTAATACCTTTGACAGAATACATCACACTTGTCGTTATTTGGCTGGCTCACAGCCATAATAGTACGCTCGTTCACTTCTTCTATTGTGAACGTGTCTCCAAGGAGGCCGTTGCCTTTAGCTGCTGCCCTCTCACTACAAGTTTGTTGTGTGGATGTCGAGGTGATCTCTAGTACCCATGACAACGAGGATGGTAACATATCCAACATCGGGAGCTCCAAATAATCGTCCAAGCGATCTCCACCGAGCGCTTCCGGGCGGGATTCGTTCTTGAGGGGTTCCGAGCCGGCAACCACTATTCACAGTGAGACCAGGAGGGGGGATCATTGACTCACTTGATGTTTAGGTGAGGTCACTACCTATACGACAGGATGCTGTCTCACGACCCATTACCGTACGGCGTGGCATCAGTGCTAGGTCCTATGTCGATATCGTGGCCAAGGCTGCCACATACGTTGGCTTTTGCCACATCACGCCCTCGAGAGGTTGCTACTGTGGTCTCTAGCGACCCGCGCCTGTTCTTGCTGGAATTTTCATAATCATAACTAGTCACTTTGAGGCAACGAAAAGTGGTGAGACCTAGGTTGCATGCGCTCACATCACATTCAGTCGTTCAGTTGTCTCTGTACGATTCACTTCTGGCCTGCAGGTGGTACTGCATTTCCTTCCTCCTTTCCAACGTTGCTCTCAATTTTTCCTCGGTGGCATAAAATCACCCTATGCGGCCTCTTACATCTTAGTGCTGACGAGGTTTACTATGTGCAACCGTGCAGCTTGTTGGTTTGTCTACTCTTCTCACGCGGCCTGCCATCGAAGACGGGAGCGGCTCACAGATGCTTCGCTCCACTCAGCACTACTTTGGAACTTTTCTACCTTCTAGGAGACTCTGAGTTTTTTCTCATTTCTCGCGCTTCTCATTTCTCGTAGCTCCCCGATCTCATTCAATGGTACGCGAGTCTATCTTGCCTGTCTATTACTCTTATTTGCATCGATGGACGTCATTACAGCGCGCCTCCACCTGCCTATATGATGGCTTTTCGCTCGGGGGTCATCACGAATCCATAGAAAGGCCCAGCTGCCCGGCTTCGTGCGCGCTGCGCAGAGAAACAAACAGCATGACGAAGGGTATCACTAAATGTGTCGTCAGCTACGTCGGCGAGGCTGGTCAGTGCAGTGAATGGGAATTCTGGCGCTCTCTAGCACATCGCTTCTGAGCGCCCACTGTCCGGGCCTAGGGGGGCGGTTGCCCTCGCGGCGGTGCATCCATTATTCACCTATCTTTTGTCATGTCAAACCCGCCAGTTCCCTTTTCCTTACCACGTCCTGGGTATTTTGACCTTCCTTTGGTCTCCGACACTCCGAGGTTTCTGCGTTCCTAACTCTTCTCCGTGCCTGGCTAGCTAGCAGTGCCAGCTGTCAGCACCCCGCGGAGAAAAAACGGAGCCGTGGCCAGAATGTGACGTTGTAAACGTTCGAGTTGCCAGTAACTGGCGCGTGCTGAACTAGAGCCCCCAAATATGCCCCTTATTTTGGTCATTTGTGTCCAAGGAATGAATTAGTGCCATGGCATTCATTATACTGTAATCTGGTGAAGCTCTCAGCTTGAGTCTCAGTGCACGTCTACCTAGCCAAATGGAGTTACAACGCTCAAGTGCCAAATTCACGGTGCGCCTGCTAGCCTTTCATGTCGTGATCGCATTTCGGCCTAATATTCTCTCGAGGCTCTCAGCTTGCGTTTACGTGTAGAATGTATGCGGCACGCTGAATATGCGGATTCCCTATTCATCGTGAACACTGGTCCAGCAGGTGAGCTTACCCAAACTCGTTCTAATGACTGTCACCGCCTTGTTAGGCCCACCTTCCCCCCACTCTCCTATTCATACTCGTTCAATCATTCTGAAGAAGTCCATTTGCACCACTTCTACGCATACTGTGCAAGGTCACGACAACACGCCCTCAAACGTTGCCCAGTCCAATGTCGCAATCCCCAAATAGCATGGTAATTGCACAAGTACCAGGTGATGCAGCTTCTTCTGCGCTGACCTCTACGAACGCTTTAGCGTGGCTAGACTCGGTTAGGCCACTGATGCGATCAGAGCAAAAAAAAAAAGGATTCGAAAACAAATACGTTTGGAGCTGAACGGTGAACCTATCTTAGCACTCGAGTCGGTCATTATCTTTAATCCGATCTTACCTCATCTTGGTTCCATTCCTGACCCCGACCAGCCTCCCAAATGACAATCCTGATGAACTTGTGGTCCAATCCAGCGAGAAGGTTTTGGAAGGGGACCTTTGCACCCCCGATGCGATGATGAGATGATGAGATTAAGGAGATGGCGCACTCTCCGTCGTTTCTGTGGCTCAGCTCAGCTCGAAAGGGCCGTTCAGCGCGGACTGTCGACAATAAAGAACGACGATGATCTTTTGTTGCAACCTTTCACAAGGCAATACATCGAAGACCTACAGCAGCACTCTTTGCGAACATATGGGGTATGATGGCATCATCTAATTCTTACATACTGGCGGAGCGCACTGGCATGATGTCTAGTTGGGAATACATCTCGAGGAAATTAGCTAGCCTAATCGCTCAATGCCAGCGGTCTGCAATGCTCTTGACCTAGAGAGGTCGAACATGTGCGGAAGAACTAACTGACTCTATGTCATCGGGTCACAGGGTCCTGTATAATGAGCCCGAACACAAATGAGGCATTTCTCAACTTTCTAGGGTGTTCTCGCCTGACTTTGGCACTTAGTCCTACTCTTTCGGGTTGATAACGTAGGTCGTGGCCCCTGGAACGCAAGATGTAGCCTGGCGTGTGCCTGTGCCAATTCGAAGTTGTTAACGTGAGGACGTGAGGACTATCGGCAATCAGACGAATTGCTTCTAATTGCACCAAATCCGACCGGAAATTGCAGGGCAACGGAGTCAACTATCTGTCATCGTGCTGATGGAGCAGGTGTGCCCTTTTCTTCCCTAACGCCACCATGCATTCTGTATTCCGCAATAGGAGATTGGTCGCAAACTCCACGGTCATCAGGCAACCCGTGGAAGCTGTCAAGACGGTGATTGAGGCTGAATGGCACAGACTTCCCTAACTAGGCCGTGGACATGTTGAGCGACGACTGATGCGATGGTGGGCGCTTCGTTCGGGCATCCGTTACATCACAGGCATCAAATGCATTGTCGTAGAACGCGTAGCCAGTCCGGATCACCAATGTCCCTAGCGTGAGCAGAACGCTGACTTCTGCGATCGGCGATGGACACCAGACCAAATACAGGTGGAGGGAATTTGCCAAGTGGCATCAGGCGGTCGGCTGGAGGCTCGGTCGGTTGTCTTTGTCATATCCGCGGGTGGCAGACCTTAGGCTGTCGACGAACAACCGTGGTTACGTGATGCATCTAGATAACCTGGTTTCCACGCATGCTACTGTACGCCCTACTGAGTACATGTAACATTCTGGGACTTCACATAAACGTGTTGATCGGCGAACGGGTTGCGGTCAGCCCAGAGGCTAGAGCTTCCCTAACCTCACTTGTGCAGCGGACTCGTCCCTAGCAACGTTAAGGGTTGGAATCCCCAGTCGCGCCAGTTCGATGACGGGACGATATAGTTCGGTCTGCAAGGTGACCAGTCAGCATCCGCGTGTAAGTTATAAGTTGTCCGGTAGCCGAACCTTGATCAGTCCCCATACACCCTCACGTGCTTTGGGTGCCTTCTCTTGAGCAATCTCCTGAGCCCGCTTGAGCACACCGCGTGTGCCTCCCGCGACGATCTCGTCGACGAGACCTGCGTCGCGCGCTTCCGGAGGGGTGAAGCGATGTCCTTCAACCACAAATCTGCGGGTGGCTGTGGCGGTCACCTTGGCGCGCGCGAGGGCGGCAAACGAAACGGGCCAAGCTGCGCCAAAGTCAACCTCGTTCATGCACATCCAGGCGTTGCGTTTGGCGCCGTCCGTCATGACGCGATAATCACAGGCGAGCGAGAGAATGGCACCAGCGGCAAAGCAGTGGCCATTGATTGCGGCCACGGTCGGGACTGTAGGTGCGATTTCATCAGTAGAACAGGATGACGCTGGGTGGAATGTAAGCCTACGCGGAAAAGTGAGCAGATAGAGGAGGAGTGGGTCAAAGGTTGCTGTATGACTTGTATAAGCTACAAACGGAACTTGTGAGGTTACGCGCAGCACGCACCCAAGAACCACGCCGGGTCGTTGACAATATTAGGGAAGTCAAACCCTTTGCAGAGGGCTCAGCCGGGTCAAATACCCAGAGTCAGAAACCCTCTGGCGTACCATTACTGAAAAACTTCTCTTGATCGAGGCGACCTACGATGACAAGGGCAGCTGCTCCAGCGTCCGGGTCTTTCCTAGCTTTCCCCTCCGCGCGCTCTTTTCGCCAATCACGCTCTACGGTCTGAAGGGCGGGTTTTAAAGCGTCGTTGATCAGAGTCTTCACCAAGCGGTTATCGACGCCATTGTGCAGCTCAATTTGCCAGACGGTGGGAGAGGCTGAAAACAGGTTGGTTATTGGGGTTCTACCAATTCCAGGGGGGTCAGAAACCCACGTCGTGTTAAAGTCAAAAGAGGTTTTTGGGAGCCAGCAGGGAGCCGAAGTGTCGACATGTTCCTTACAGTAAGTCGCTGGGCGCCATAGTGTGTTCCACCTCACTCAGACGATCAGTACATCGGGGGAAAACCGGGTTCTGCCGGCCGGTTAGGTCCGGGACAGCGAATGGGGCGACCAAATTTTTTGCAATCCCCCGCAACGCCCAAACCAACAAACAGTACAGCGCTCGGCTAGTTCCAAACCACGAGCACGAGTAGTATGAGCGACGACAGAGCTGCAGAACTCAAAGGTACGTATATTTCTTCACCCCACTCACTTCGACCATTCACCCAGACTTACAGCACGGATCGCTGCCCGTGACGCACATGTGCGTGAATCTTGGGTCCGAGCTATGGAAGCCCGTATCGTCCGGGACCAGCTTCAGAGCTGCTATCGCGCTGAGGGTGTCAATCACTACGAAAGTTGTCGCGAGCTGTCGGAGAAGTACACTACACTTCTCAAGGAAAACCGGGTAGGTTGTTGTCTCTCAACTCTGTCCGCACTCTGAGTTGATGACTGGCCGATTCAGGTGAAGGGTTACAAGCAGGTCGACGTCTAATATGCATCGTTTAGACTACTGTATCGCCATATTACCGCTAGAATTTAGAGTGATTCCCTCACCCTCCCCTTGTGCGTAGAACGCTACTTGATCATACGAGTGCGCTCGCATAAAATAATATTCAAAAGTACCAAACGAAGTATGTGGACAGAGTAAGTCTTTCTTACTTCCGGAGCCGACTGCCTTGTCGTTTTCCCTCTGTGCCACTCGCCTCGCCCCCGCTCAAGCCGCTTTGCTCATCCCCCGAGCTGAGTGCACCACCCGCTCTTCGGCTTTTGCCTTTGCGCAAATGATGTTCCGGGATCCATTCCTCTTGGTAGCCGCTGGCCAAAGTTGCGGTTGGGGTAGTCACAGGAGTAGAGACCTGTATTTTCTTCTTCTGTTTGGGCTGAGGGGCAAAGGAGAGGTATGTGACGTAACCAAGGCCACCCAGAATGGCGAGAACTATCGCATAGGTACTCAGGCTAACTACGGCTTCAGTGTCGTGGCGATATTAGAGACGGCGCATGACGTACAGTTTAAAGTCGAAGATAGAGAGCTCGGGTTCAACTACCGCAATGATCGAGTCGAAAGCAGACACTTTCTGCCTTTCACCATCAATAAGATGTTCGAGCCAAATGCTGAGTTTTATATCGCCAGTTTTGAATCTAAGCGATTGTTTGTCAGGCCAAAGGTGACGAAAGAGACGAGAAAGGGCACCCACTCGCTGTAAAAATCATAGGGAAGTTGAATGCGTGCGGCGTCAGGTAAATAGATGCCATATGTCAGATTATTCGCCTGAGGTAGAAGAAACAAAGTGAGCATTTAGCTGGGCGTCACATCGATGTACACACCGCCCTGATGAGTTGCTCCGTGGTGGGATCCAGAAATTCTCCGGCCACGCTCAATAGAGTGACGTTTTTTCCGGTCCTGTTTTCTACATTCAAAAGCAGTCTATTGCTTTCCCCGTTTACAGCATCTGTCGTTATGCCATTTCAGAAATAGCATAGTGAGAGAAAGTAGGGAAGGAAAACTTACGACCGAAGGGGTTGTTTTCTGGGAATGCCGCAGCCACTACGAGTACAGGATCTTCAACAGGAAGATCAGACCACTCCCCATCTTCCACTTCCGATGCTTCATGATAATTCATTGTTAATATTTAAAAAAAACTGTAAACAAATTCGGACAACGTACAGACAATCTCGACCGCGAGCGCCGTGCTTGCCAAAAGAGCGACGGCAGAGAGAAGGGACCGAATGCGCATTATATCCGAAGCTAAATAAACTTCCTTAGATTGGACCCAGTGTAAATGAAGTACGTTCAACGAAATAGTAGTCGGGAACGGGAAGTGGTGGGAGCACAATTCAGCCACGTCAATTCTCGTGTAGGTATCGGTCACATGATCTCTCACATTGAGCGCTCGCCTGGCTGCACTCAAATAATCGTAAGTTATGTACAGTGACTACCGTCAACTTCCGGCCTTCCTCAGAAGCTCTTTAGCAACTTCGTCTGCGTCCGCAGTCTGGTCCGGGATCCAGAAGGCCTGCTTATTGTCAGAACAGCATCACAAAAGAACGAGCCAGGGACGAACCAGTTCAACGCCAGCAGTAGCCATCATTGTTAGGCGAGGATTAAAACGGACGCAACGTGCGGGACCTGGATGCCCATCCGTCTTCACCAGGGGCTGGATGCGCATCGGCGCGAGCGTAATGTCCACGGGTCCCTCGCGCGGGAGTATATTCTGTACGTCCCACACACAGATTCGGCCGTCAAGGCCACCACCAACGACGAACTTGCTGTCTGGAGTCCAAGAGACCTCCTCTCCAGAACATCCACGCTGTGGCTCGATGCTAACTGGTGTGTCGAGCTTCCGGCGCTCGAGCCCGATATGACCCTCTAGCTTCGCGAGAACGTGGCCCTCATATGCATCGACAATGTAGTGGGCGTCACCCGAGCAGCCCACAAGGAGATACTTCCCCGAGCTTGAGAACGCCATCGAGGTCATGTAAATGGCACGAGGTGGGAAGCTTACGCGCGCCAGTGTCGGATCGTCGAGTGTGATGGTGAGGAACGGTGCTTTGTCAAAGTTGGCGTGGTCGTACATCAAAATACGCCCATAGTGGTTCACCGCAACGGCAAATACGACACCTGTCGCGTCGTACGCAACGAGTGACGGCGCGGGTAAGCCCAAAAGACCACGACATTGGGGAGCTCGTAAGTCCCACAAGCGCACAGTTTTGTCCATGGAGCCCGACATGAAACCGTCATCTACAGGTGACATTTCGAGAGAGATGACACGCTGGCTATGGCCCTTGAAGTATTGTAAATACTTGTTGTCATGCAGAGAGTGATAGCGGATAGTGTCATCTTCTTTCGTTGATGCGTAGATAATAGCAGTGTTTTTGTGCGTGAACCGTGGGAGGTCAACACCATACTTCTTTGAATGAAGGGTTTTCGTAAGTCTAAATAAAGGCTATTATCAGTTGGACCTTGACCAGACAGGGTATTCAATTGCGACTTGCTTTCCGGATTTGCAATTGTACAGCCTGAATGTCTCGTCTTCTGCAGCAGTTATGAGTTGATCTCCTCTGTCGTCAAAAGAAAGACCGGTGATGTGTCGCGGCGGGGCAAGAGTGCGACTTCCTAGTGGTAACGGGGGAGCAGGCTCAACGGCAGCTTTGAATATTTTTGCGGGTTTTAATTTGGTCTGTGAATCTCAGGTCAGTGTCGCCGCGTTGTGAAGTGTTCGTGCATTACCAAGAGCGCATGTGTAAGTGGCAGGGACGGTACTCCGTTCGCGGGATTTGAGGGTGCCATAGTGTTAGATAGGTTGGACGCGTGCTGCTCACGACACGCTCATAGAGCGGAGTTACAAATTGTGCTTTATCTCTGCTCACCATGTCGGACGGTGACGACTCTGCGGCTTTATGGAAAGTCAATCGCACAATACATGAGCTTGTCAAGGACAGGGTGCAGCAAATCATTCTCTGATCTTCATTCCAACGTCTGGCTGAAGGGGCCAACACGCAGGGCTATCAAGTTGCGGATGAGGAAATCAACATGTCCTTGGCGGATTTCAAGGGACAATACGCGAACAACGGGGGCACCGTCGAGTGGGCGGCTCTACAAGTCATCCTTCCGACGCGTAGTTGACCAATATTTTACTTTGCAGTCGGAATCAGCTCAATTTTTTCACCAACGCCCGCACGGATCCCTCTAACCAGATATTCGTATTTTTTTCTGACGAAAAGAGCGTCGGGGTGAAAACTATGCGAAAGTCGGTGCATTTAGATGGGTCCTGACGATTCCCTCTCACCGCTTCTACGTCATTTTCAGGCTGCTCAATATTTTGGAGGAAAAGAACATAGCCAAGGGAATTATCATTTTCCCGGGTAGTATGACCTCTTCGGCCAGAAAGGTCGACTTTCCACTGCATTTTGATTGTTTCAATAATTGATATTCTGGTGGCTTAGGTTATCTCGGCGATGCAGGCACGATTTAGGCTGGAAGAATTCGCCGAAGCAGACCTGCTGGTGAATATAACACATCACAAACTAGTACCCAGACATGAAGTTCTAGATCCGGAACAAAAGAAGCTCCTTTTGGAGCGATAGTGCGTGGCAAATCAAGTCCATTCACTCCAACCTGACAACATCCTAGCCGCCTGAAGGAGACACAACTCCCTCGAATACAACTTGCAGATCCCATCGCTCGATACTATGGTTTACGGCGTGGTCAAGTCGTCAAGATCACTCGGCCAAGTGAAACCAGCGGGCGCTACGCAAGTTACCGTATCTGTTTCTGACGCATCAATCAAATACAATACAGTAGCATCCCATTTATCGCCACCTGTGCCCATCGACGTCATCTTAATGACCTGGCGCTGCTCCCATGTCTTTAGCAATAAGATATAATTATTGAACGCCAAAATATTCCCGGATCGGGAACCACTACTTCCCCTTGTGCCAGGCTACTGCTGTTCTACTAGGGTCATATGGCCGTGAAGGCACAGAATTTCAAACTCGGCATAACTTTTGCGATTTCTTTGTTCGTCCTTGCGGACGTCAAACGTCCACTGGAGGTGCGTACTCGGGTGCAATACCTGCTTTTGGCAGACCGTGGTGATTAACGGGGGTATTATCTCCGCGCGACTTGTGTGTGGAACTCTTGACTCTGAAACCCATTACATGTGTTGTCTCTCCTCTGTTCCACGCGCAGTAGGTCCCTGAGAGTTCCACCTACCTCATCTAGCTCTCTTGGCGCCTTGCTGCGCAACAGCCAGCTACAGAGGTGATACGCTTGTTGGTTGTTCCGTCCTTCGAGTCATTTATGTCCGACTGTACGTGTAACTGGTCATATCAATGCACTGGTGATTTGAGCGCCAGGGCAACGTTCCATGCCACCGTCGAATTTGCGATGCGTATGGTTAGTCGCTGTAGTCGCGATTTCGGGAAATTCACGAGACGTATTGGTCTTGTTCTTGCGTGGATGCAGTTGCAAGTGGCCTTGACGCTCTGGCCTTTTAGAAACTCGTCGATTGTGTTGTGTTCTTTTCTTTTTAATGAATTTTTCCTCTTGGGACGTCGATGACTGAGCCTGCTGAGCGCAGGGCATCTCGGCACGTCTGTACAGATGGTTCTTGTTACGAGAAATGGCATGCAGGGTCCTCTGTAGCCTTCCATTTTAGATCTCGAAGGGTTGGGACGGGTCGTCTGTGCGCTTCCGATTCAAGCCATCAGTCCGTACGAAAGCGGGGCCTACCAGCCGCCGTTCCCGACTTCACGTTTTACGTGGGCTCATCCTCATCAACTTTAGCTCAGGCACACAGGTCTTCATTGGAAGATTCAGTGAATTAGGATCGAGATTGGGGTGGATAACAGAGCTGTGTAAGACTCATCAAACTTGTCTACCATAGTGCGGCTGGTATTCGACGAGTGAATTCGGAGATGACGGTGGTTGTGTCGTTGCAGTACAGCCCCTAAGGCACGTGATGGATGTGGCCAATTATGGTGGTATAAATACGTTGTTGTCGTATTACATAAGAAATGGATCAAGGAAGCCGATCACGGCGATGGGACCAGCCGATATCAAACCTGGATTACACGTCTCAGTTTGAAAATCACACAACATTTTCCACCGCTCGCTTCACCGGCGTTACTGTACGACTCAACAGCATACACACCGGATCCAGCTCTTCAGCCAAATCAGGTCGTCGGAAGTGTAGTCATGCCAGTTGTATGAGTCATTATTAGACTCCGGTAACAACAACTACAATATCAGCGCCGGCTGCCCGGCACCAGCGCAAGTACGTTCCGTTCGACTCGATGTTACAGTGCGCTGGGTGATACTCCGTCTACACCTCCATGTCAAACAAATATACTGCACCGGATGAACAATACCATCACACATGATCCGCATCCATTGGCTGGAGGGTGCGCGTGCCCTGGAAAACGCCACTACTACAGTGCTGGCACCACTTGACACCTAGCTTGTCGGATTGCTGGTGGAACGTATGACTACGGATCGATTGTTGCATTGAACACTGCCCTTCAGTCCCTTGTGCGTTCCCAATTCCTTGAATCAAATCCGTATCCAGATTCCAGGTGAACTATTCTTTGGGTTCGGACAATGACCCGGGTTGAGCCCTGTTCACCGGTCCTGCTGCTGCTGTCCTGGCCATTACATTCCCTTAGGTTCCATTGCCCATATGCGTCTCCCCTATGATTAGCGTCTAATGCGATGCATTCACTATAAAGAGGCCACCCTCGTTCCCCAACTGAATCATCATCTGCTCTATCCACAATTCCAGAAATGTGCTCTTCAGCCAATTCTTTTCTCCTCCCCGACCTACTCACACTCTCCAAACCTTTCAAGGGATCCACCAATCCCCACTACAGAAAGGCTGCAGCGGAGTCTCGCGCTTGGGTCAACAGCTACAATATCTTCACGGACAGAAAGCGTGCCTTTTTCATCCAGGGATACAATGAGCTTCTTGTGTCCCACACCTATCCCCACGCCGGATATGAAGAATTTCGCACAATCTGCGACTTTGTCAACTTGTTGTTCGTCGTCGACGAGGTCAGCGACGACCAGAACGGCGCCGATGCACGCAGAACTGGAGAAGTTTACCTTAATGCCATGAAGTATCCAGGGTGGACTGACGGTTCCGCGTTGGCGAAGATGACCGGAGAGTACGTCCTACCCAACCCCCCAGATGGTCTTGATTGATCCTGACTGCCGCCTGTCAGATTTCGTGCTCGCCTCACTCGTACCTCTGGACCTTACTCTTTCTGCCGTTTCCTAAAGCACTGCGAGAGTTACATCGAGTGCGTGGCACAAGAAGCTGAGTACCGGGAGCGTGGCGAAGTTTTGGACATGGAGTCTTTCAAGCACCTTCGACGCGAGAACAGCGCAATCCGGCTCTGCTTCGGACTCTTTGAATTTAGCCTTGGGATCGACTTACCAGATGACATTTTTGAAAACCCCGTCTTCGAAAGTCTCTACTGGGCCGCCGCAGATATGGTTTGCTGGGCAAATGTGTGTCTCTCCCCGTTTCCATCGCTCAATTCCGTAATCTAATGCACGCGTTACAGGATGTTTACTCATACAATATGGAGCAAGCGAAAGGCCACACAGGAAACAATATCGTCACCGTCCTCATGAAAGCCTATGGCTGTGACCTGCAGACTGCAAGTGACATCATCGGCGCACACTACGCCGAACTCATGGAGCGCTATCTCGCAGACCGCGAGCGGCTACCCTCGTTTGGCCTTGATATCGATGCAGATGTGCGACTCTACGTGCGTGCGATGGAGAATTGGCCAATTGGAAATCTTGAATGGAGCTTCGAGACCAACCGATATTTCGGCCCCCTTCACAGCGAAATCAAGCGTACGCGTCTCGTCGTACTTACTCCGCGAAGAGACGACAGTGATGCCGATTCCGACTGATGTTATCCGTTGCCCGTTCATACATTCATGACTCGTCTTCGGACTGTTAGCGTTACGTTACTTTCACATCTGCCCCTGCACTCCCAACAAACATCATTATTTATCGCCCCTGTTCAATCATTGTGTTCAATTTTTTTCTCTCTCCTTTGACAGCATGTAGTAGTGTACCGCGTATATACTGTACAGCCATGTTGCTATGTACCCATCTCTCCAATGCAATAATAATGAAGCCTCAATCTGTGTCAGACTCGACCGCACTCCTTGATAACGTCAGAGCTGATGATGCCAATCCCATAGGTGCCATCTGTTCGAGAAGGGCCGTTCACGCCGGGTGTGTGGCGGTAAGGGCACTACCATATCAAATTGTGCTAAAGTTCTTTTTAGAAACGATACGTCGCCATCCGTGATATAGTGACACATAGTGACACATCACTACGTGAATCACGATTCACGAAGCCCCTGGCTTGCATAGTCACTGGCAGGAATGCTGCTTTTCAGGTCAGACCGCAGCTAGTACCACTGGCCGCCACGGCACACCTCCGACAACTGAATGTTTCAGAACACTGCATAGGAAACATGAAGGTCGACCAGTAGTAGCGCTCGGTCTTAGAAGGACTGTCTGATCCGGCGTTCTCTATTCGTCTGTGCCATGTAGAAAACGTGTCGCACAGATCAGGGACGGTTCATCTTTACTCAGATGCAATGCGTAGGCGTTCGCTGTCCGGGAGAGCTTTGACACGACGTCCCTAATAAAAACAATGTTTCGGATTGAGGATGACTCGAGTAAACAGCATATGATGAGCCTCGGTCCTGGACACCTTCAAGTTCAAAACCGGTAAGTCAGCTTAGATCACGGCACAGTCACCCATTTCGCTTATCGCTAATCTCGAGAGCGCGCGCTGGACTTAGGATCCGTTGTGCCGACGTACAGTATATTTGGGAGAAGAGTCATGACACAGCACGACAGCCACCGGAGGCACCGGCCTCCGCAAGTTCCAACAAGTGCTGCGGTGCACAAAGGGGAAACGTGTAGGGGCGTATACAGCAATACAGTACCGTGATAAAACTGGGACCTGTCCCGACAAGTGGCGGCACTGAAAACGCGATTCTGGCGCAGCTGACCTAGCTACGATAATAGTTCGGCCACATTATCCAACTAGTGTCCGCTTTTTCCAGGTAATTGTACGAGGTTCCCGAATTCCAAGGAATTGCACACTATTTATCAGAACAACACAGCTTGGTTCTCCTGTGCTGATGATTGTGTGTACAAAAGATGTGACGGATCGATATAGTGGTTGTAGCTGAGGCGCTCGGGCTCACCTATGTCGTTATTCACCCCACAACAGTGTTGGCACTCATGCAAGCATCTTAGCATTCAGGAAAAATGGAGCAGGGGAAAGTTCCGTCCTCTCCGTGAGATCCGAGGTTATAACGAGTGATAGCATTATCGTACACATTTCGAGAGTAAGCCCCATAACTCATGGCTGGTTACACATACAGCCATCGACCGCGCTTCTCTGCCCACTCTGTGAGTTCTTCAATGCCCTGAGCCTCGAGTGCTTCACGCAAAGAAGGCTGTTGACCCAGAGTCCCTGATGTCGACGGAGAGCCTAATGTGCGATTCGCCGGGTCGTAAGGCGAGAGAATGCCCAGTCCACTTCCGCCGACAGAAGTTAGGTACGGGCGGAACCCTGAGCTGACGAGTTCCCCCGCAAGGGCGCCCAACACGCTGTCCTCCACATCTACCGCAGTGATCAGCGAGCAATCAAAAAGCTGAATGAGGAGTGAACCCCACTGTCTGGAACAAGGGTAACAGCGCATCCTCCGCCCCCGGCACCTGTCAGTTTGGTGCTCAGGCCATATGGCTTTGCGGCAGTCTTCGCTCGAATAGTCTCGAGTACAGGGTGGGAGACACCGAGCGCGACAAGATGAGCATGATTCTCGGTGACGAGTGCCGCAAGCGCAGAGAGAAGCGCGTCTCGCGGTAGTTCGGGGTCACCAAGGGCACGGCGAGCCTCATCGCTGATGCTCTGAATGGAGTCGAGGATGCATTCGACAGCCGCGGGTTCCTGCGATATCATCAATGTCCGACTCCTCAAAGGCTGAGTTGCTTATGTAAAAGAGAAAACTCACCGCGAGTTTCTTGGCGGCAACTCCCTCTACAAGTTTCTTTGTGTCTCGAGGCACGCGCGAGTCAGTCAATAAGAATCTGAATGACTTGAATCTGTGTCGAAATCAAGGTACCTCAACACTGTCACCAGTGGCTCATAATACAGATCTCAGCTCACCCTTGAATTCCTTCCATACCACTCTTCTTTCCGAACCCTGGTCTGGTATACGCAAGCGCACCACCATATACAGCGACCGAGTTATCCACTCCGCTGGGATTCCCGTGTAAGATTTTCTCGGCGAGAAAAGCCCAACGATTTGCTTCCTCGGCAATCTGATGTGGCAAGGCTCGCCGTCCTGCATGAGATACGTGCACATGTCCGGGATCTTGCGTTTGCACGTCAGGGGTACGAGATGGCTCGGGGAGTGAAGGTAACGTGACACGTTGGTGGAGGAGGAGAAGGGCCGTCGCGACGCAAGTGGAGAAAGAGGCGGAGCTCCCAAGACCCGCACCAACGGGTAACGTTGATCTCACAGCGAAACCGAATGAAGGCCTGCATAAGAACGTCGGTGAGCGCTGATTGGTCACCAGGTGCTAGGAATCGCACGTCACTACCTTTCACCGCCGTGAGTCATTACCATGTACAGGTATAAGAAGGCCACAGAGGCGGCCTTAGCTTGTTTATTATTGGCAATGCCAGGTGGGAGCCCGCGTTGTTGGATGGCATCGACTAGTCGTTGATCGAGTGTGTCAGGATGAGAATTGCCGACGCTAACGGACGTGACGGCATCCCATGGAAGGTCGTCGAGGACCCATTCATGCGAAAAGTTATCCAGGTCAATGAGGCGCAATGCAATTTTACCATCGTGGCGGGGGGAAGAAAGGCCGTAGCAGCGGAGGCCGACAGAGGCTGCAATTGCGGTCTGCAGCACGATCAAAACCATCCCAAGATTTTGACGTGACTGTGACTCACAACGCCATGAACGACAGCGTGTTCTCCGAACAGAATGACCTTGCCTGGGGCGCTCACGAACCATTCGCGATCTTCTCTCTGCCTCGTTGGGTGCTCATTGTAGGTGAGTTTCTCTACCGCGCGGCTAATAGTGACTCCTCCATGAGGGATAGTAGCGCGCACGAAATGATGTTGATCAGCGCCTGCAGAAACGGTAATAGCTCCTGCCTCAAGGAGGGCATGCTCAAGGTCGTCGAGGAGGTCTGCCGGATCCTCAATCCCAACACACAAGCGAATGAGATCCTCAGGTAGACCTCGTTCTGCACGCACAGCAGGATCGATCGATGCGTGGCTAGTGGTAGAACTGCTGTGAGACATAATTCACAGATGATATAGGATGGTACTTACGACATGACGCACGGCATACTGATCAGAGAATTAACGCAGCCGAAAGAAACAGAGATGCCCCAAAGACGAGTTGCACCCACAATGCGCTCAGAAAGGGCCTTGTCCCCAGTGGTGAAAGAGAGCACCGCGCCATAACCATCTGCATTACGCTCATGGATTTCTCTCCCAGGGTGGTTCGCTAAGCCAGGGTAGTGGACTTTAAATCCAAGGCGGTCGAGCATAGAGGCGACAGCCATTGCGGAGGTCTGTTGACGGTCCATGCGGATAGCAAGTGTCTTTATACCACGCAAAAGGAGGAAGCAGTCGAAAGGGGTGAGGGCATTGCCGATTGCGTTGATAATGAAACCTATTTGCTAAAGGAACATTTCCAGTAAGTTCGTCAGGCAGAAGAACCGAATAGGGACGAACCTTTGCCAAGTCGTCACTATTGCAGGTAATAACGCCTGCCATTAAATCGTGATGCCCACTAAGGTACTTGGTAGCGCTATCGTATACAAGGTCCGCGCCATATTCTAACGGGCGTTGTAAGTAAGGGCTCATCATAGTGTTGTCAACTATGACAAGAGCATCTGGAGCATGTTCCTTGACTCGTGCGGCAATGTTCGCGAGATCAGCAACTTTGAGAAGCGGGTTCGTGGGACTCTCCAAAAGGACCATGGCAGTCTTTCCTGCTTTAAGGTGTGCGTGGATATTTAAAGGGTTGGTGGTATCGACGTGATGCACGACAACGCCGCCGTGGGTCTTGATGTAGGTAAGGAGACGATTTGTACCACCATATAGGTCATCGCCAGCGATAATTTCGTCACCCGGTTTGAGAAGACGAAGAATGACATCGAGTGCAGCCATCCCGGACGAGACGGCGAACGCATGACCTGCTGAAGATATCTTGGCGATGTGGTGTTCTGCGATCAAGGTTGAATAAATTCCAGATACCGTAAGGCCAGGGTCAGGCAGAACCTCACCTAGATGGCTGCGAGTGGGATTACCACTCCTCGTGTAGTCGTACTGGCCATCTACGCCTTTGAAGGTAGAAGTCTGATATATTGGAACCGAGCTAGATCCATATTGGTCCTTTTGATCGGGGTTGTCTACTGTTGCACAAAGGGTACCGAAACGATACGGCTTGCGAGGTCGAAATGGGGAGTCTGGTTCAGGAGTCGGCAGTTCGTAGTCTCTGATAAGACCTTGATTTTGGGCTGCATGAGACATGGGTATTGAGGCAAGAAGGAAAGAAGGAAAGGACGCAAGGGTCAGACGAGGTGGCCATGATGAAATACTCGTGGGACCCGATGGCGAAATGATTGATGATTGCTGACCCGACATCCTCGGCTCTGGCTCTAGCTCATGCCTCGAAGACAGCGTATGCTCTCACTTTCTGATGTTTTCTATCTCACTCTAATGATCTACTCAAGCCGTAAGAAAGGCCCAAGAGAGCCAACCACTCGATGCAGAGATCGTTGCAAAACGCACAAAACGACACCTCGATGAGCTCGAGGTGCGTTTCCTTGCGGCTCGCTTCCGATCCATTATCTCATTGTACTCGTTTCATCCGCAGCGCTCAAATTATGCAGAGCCGTCCACCTCGTATCTTGGAATGGATGAAGACGACCAGGCCGGAAAGTCCGCCAAAGGCCGTGCCCGTCAGACAGTCTCAGACAAACGACAGCTCTCCGGTCCTAGCGCGAAGAGGAAGAAGGCTAATATGAACATCCGCACAGCCATTCTCTACAGAAAGAATTTTGCCACCCTCATCGAGGAATCAGTGGGCGTCCCATTTAACGGATCCCAGGTTACTTTGTTAATTTCATAGCTCAGGGACTGGCAAACCTTCCCTCCTCGATACCTACTTATCTTAACGCTGCCGCTGTTCCCGCTAAGAAGCCAACACGACCACTGTGCACTGTCTGTGGGTATTGGGGCAACTACAAATGCAAAAAATGTGCTATGCATTTTTGTGGTCTCGACTGCCAGAGCGTCCACGACGAGACAAGATGTGAACGACGCGTCATTTAAGCGTACCATCTCCCCGAAATGCGTTCTGGCACTCCCTGGCTCTCTGTTTATGGGTACCCATGACACTCAAACGCGAGTATCCACTGGCATTCAACCCGAAAATAGTCGTCCTGATTTAGGAAGTAGATTTCCGTTCCACTGCCCCCTCTCATTTCGTGTTCTGTTGGTATTTTGTAGCCCTGGTTGCGAATCCTGTCCGCTGAGGTGGCTGTTGCTGCGGCATGGGATTCCGTTCAGCACTTTTTGAGCTACGCATTCCCGGATTTGTTTGGGTTAAGGATACGGTGATTCAGCCTTTGATGCTCTCCATAAATTTTGAAAATCTCCGGGATTTCGTCCTTTACTTATGCTCACATTGCGTATCACGCCTTTTCCTGACTCGCTCGTTTCCAGAGGACGCCACGGTGGAGGAGCCGTAATGATAGAACGGTTATTACTTGTCGTCAGGAAGGACACATTTTTAGTGATGAGATACAGTATGGTCCATGCCACTGAGTGCTGAGTGCTGAGTATTGAGTACTTGAGTATTCGCACCCCGATTTGGAAAGCATTCGGAAGATGGGTATACGTTTTGTGGGGTAGCAACTCTAGTTGACCCTGTCACTCGAGGCTACGCTCCAAGGATTGGTACTCCCGTTCATTTATTTCCTACTAGTTACACCTATTATCAAAAACGACCGTAAAGCTGCTAACAATAAATGATCTAAGCGTGAACAACAACAGAGTCAATGCGTCTAACAATAAGATTATGTGAGCTGCGCCAACTGAATTGCATTTGCTTCCACGTTTGTGGATAGATACGCGTTCTTTATGAAGACATCCCCTGCTAACCATACGGTTGGGCCACCGATATTACCAGGAGCAATCCCAGATGTGCAGTCTCCATCGAGCGCGGTCGGGTCCACAGGCGCGAAGGCGATATCACTGGGGTCAATAGCGAAGTCTTGGCCACCGAAAGACATTACAACAGAAGCATTCGTGTTACATGGAACGGTATAACCACCGTTTCCATCGCTCTTGGCGCCCGGAATCTTGTCGTGTATGGTCTGCGCGTCTGCTTCTGGCACAATGAGCAAGGTGGTGCCAGTGTCAAGGATTGCGGTACGGTCATTGAAATTGAGATCGGTTCCATCAACTGTCACGCCATCCATCTGGCCCTCCCAGAAGCCCTGTGTGTTCACGTTAGGGAAAGTGACGAGGGTTGCTGGATCGAACTTGGTTGGGTCAAGTCCCCCCAAGGTGATTTCACCGTCGTTCTTCTGATCGGAGAGACGCGATAGCTTGTATGAAGCAATGGCACTTTGTATCAACCCTGCTTGGGCGAGCGATTCAACCGGGGTGGATGTTTTTTCCTCTGAGAGAGTGCTTTGGGCCAGACCCATGAGACCATCGGAAGAGCCCAAGACAAACTGTTGGGATTCATTTAGAGCCACGCCAAATGTATGACCGATAAGCTGAAAGCCCGCGAAAACGACATTGTCTTTGACGATATCCCCGGCAACGGAACCCGAGCCATAAGTCACACTGAAGGGCTGACTTGTATCAACAAATGAAGATGAGGACTGAGATCCAAGGAACTGGTGTTGGCCCTGCATGTCGAGTGGAATGAGTGTGGCGAACGCGAGCTGGTCCAAGTCACTTACACAGTCGGTTTGGTTGTCCTCGGATCGACAATTCTCTCCTCCAACCCAGAAATCGGCAGAGCCTGTATCTGCTATGACTGAGAAAGAGCGGGGAGGAGTGCCTATCTGCACATTCATGAGATACCCCACATCGTTTGCCTCAATATCGAGCCCTAGACTATTTGGGGCACTGGGGTTGTTGGCTTTCGTAACGGAATCGTTTTCCAGAGCCTCCAGGTCAATTTCGCTGAAACCATTGTTGTCCCTCACGGAGGCCTTCCTGCTGGACACAAGCAATGAGTCAAACAAAGAGTAGAAGAGGAGTAGAAGTGCGCACGGAGCGACAGAGCTTTGGCGTCCTTGCTTGTTGTGCGCCGCGGCGTGGCCAATCCGGGGTGGGGTACGACCGACGAGGTGCGCGTGACGAGAAACAAGTCTTTCCAAAAGTACTTTGTCAGACGGCTCCTGGCGACCTGTCATGCGTGCGAGACGTCGGTGTGCGCGGTTAATGTGTTGTTGGAGCATCTACGGTGAAGATGATGATGGGTTTGTGGTAGCAAGAGGCATGATATACGAACCAGCTGAGGGTGGACACCGTTCTGCGGTTGAACACGCTTCAGAGGCAGAGTGATGATGCCTCTCTGTCGGGGAGTCAAGGGAACGGCATTTGCTTCTAGAGATAGAGAAAATATGCTTCCCAGAAGCAGGATAATGGGAGAGGTTAACTTCATCGCGTCAGGCCTGGACAGCGATATTTATGGAAAAAATATTGGGTTCAAAAAGGACCAGCCTATGGTAACGAAGGAGAAGACTCGGGAGGGGGTGATGTTCAAAGGTGGCAGAGAGGCGCTCTTTTTATATGCACCCGTTGCGTACGACAATCACACAGATCAGTAGGGTGTGTGGAGACGGCATGTTCTGCATTTGTTATTTTAAGCACAAGAGATAAATGAACAGAGTTGCTAGACGTCCGCGGCAAAAGCACGTTACCAGAACAATGGAACGCAGGTGTGTCGTGATAGCAACAATAGCGACAAGAGGGCCATTAAAAGTATCGCCTGGGCCATGTGGATGCGGTTGTACAAAGGTGGTTTAGCTTGTACTCAGGGCGAGCAATGTGAGTAGCCGTATCGTGGGGACGCTAGGTAGTGGAATGATTTTGCTCCCGTCGTTCATGGGTTATGGGACACCAGTCGGTGATAGCTACGCAAATTATCAAGAGATAAAAAAAGAAGCAAAGGGATGAAATGTTATGGCGACGGACTCGGAGGGGAGTTGAGGTAAGCTGTGATTACTGTAGCGGCGCGGGCCCGGGAGTAACTTACCATACAAGTCACCTCGAGAGTGGCCTGACTTTTTATTTAATTTTATAAACGGAGTTTGGGTAGAGAGAGGGGTTTTGGAGAACGCCATCAGATGGACCTCGTACTAAACCTCGCAGATGAGTACCTCCTTGACAAGGCGTGGCGTTATATTGTCCCGTCCTATGTCTTTGTAGCTCCACTTCAAACGAACATTTCCCGAACGAGCGTCGTGTCGACAACTTGGCATCATCACCTTGTCTCTCTACTGCCACACCCCCCACTACCACATAATCACGACGCCTCCTTTCTAACCGTCTCTGCATGGCCCCGCGACTACATCCCGCGCCAGCTTATTTCTCTTGCCATCATCACCTTGGCCGGCATTGTCTTCCTCTACTTCATCTTCGCTGGCCTCTCCTATCGTTACATCTTCAACCATGACATGATGGGCCATCCCCGCTTCCTCAAAAACCAGGTCAAGCTCGAAATTCAATGCAGTTTGCGCGCTTTTCCTGGCATGACCCTCCTTACCCTGCCTTGGTTCCAAGCCGAAGTTCGTGGTTACTCCAAGCTGTACGACAATATGGATGACTATGGTCTTGCATATCTCTTATTTTCAATACCGTTGTAAGACGTGCCCTACCGTCGCCTTCACACTCTTTAACACGAAACCTGCAGCTTCCTGGTTTTCACTGACTACGGCATATACTGGGTACACCGTTTGTTACACTATCCCCTGATCTACAAGCATATTCACAAGCCACATCACAAATGGCTCAGTACGTCTCCTCATCGCTCCCGGTTCCTGCTCGCTCTGAACCTCTTGTCGCAGTTCCAACCCCCTTTGCTTCGCATGCGTTTCATCCTCTTGATGGCTACCTTCAATCCGTGCCTTATCATCTTTTCATCTTTGTCTTCCCGTTGCATCGCTGGCTCTATCTAGGTCTCTTCGTGTTTGTAAACTTCTGGAGTATTTTCGTGTGTTTCCGTTCGAGTCGTATCCCCATCGCAATTTTTAACCCCGAGCTACAGATCCATGACTCAGACATGATTACGGGTCACGTTCTCGAGAATGTCATCAACGGACCGGCGCACCACACCTTGCATCACCTTTATTTCACCGTGAATTACGGGCAATATTTCACATGGGCAGATAGATGGGGGGGCTCTTACCGGCAGCCAGCTTCTGAGCTTGATCCACTGCTTGAAGTTCTTGCCGCCAAAGAAACGAGAAGGAAAGAGGCGATGGGAAAAGCAGAATAGCTCGTGAGCCTTCGATGGTACCAGTAGGATTTGATGTAATATATTGCGTATTTACTTACTTTACTACCTCACTAATGCAAGCGGAGAGCAGGACACAGCTGCGCCATTACGATTCGATTAGTTACATGTGAACCCACTTATCGTCCCTCGTCACAGCCGTGGTTATAAGGCAGGCTGTGAGAGTGGGTTAACTATGACATAGCATAAACAAAGACTCGAGGGACGAAACAACGCAGCGGGACGCGCGTATTTTATATGTGGACTTCAACATCCTTCTCTGCGGTTGATGAGACATTTGCGGATGCGGAACTTGCACCGAAGAAAGCCATGACACTGTAGATGGTAGGACATTCACGCGTCAACGCGTCAACGCTTGTTGTTGGTCCATGTCAGTTACATAAGCAGTCAATCATCAATGACTCGGACCAGTCATTTACAGTAGAACCGTTGGTAGAACCAAAAATTATATTCATCCCAGTAGGGCACTGCGGTGCAGACTGAATTGTACATAGTATCATTCGTCGAAAAATAGCCGTATACAAAAATCGACGAGCCTGGGACTCGAACCCAGAACCGCTAGCGCCGGAAACTAGCACGCTACCATTGCGCCAGCTCGCCAACTGGAGAACGTTCTTTATGGCACATTGACAACCGTTTGGGGTACCATTTTACCTAAGATACAGCGGCTCTTTTCCAACGCGATCGAAAGACAAGTATCGCTTGGTGGGCATTTCTAGGTTTCGCACGGCTGATTGAAGCTCTGACCAAGTTACTGTTATTGTGTATCTATTGTAGCTGTAATGAACACCATATTGGGTGGCGTAGAAAAAGGTGGCGTAAAAGAATCCCGGCGATGTAAGTACTGTATGTCTCCGTGGAGTCGCGGCGTGGAGTCGTTTCCTGGTAGTCGGCCGTGCAGAGCCGACGGGATTTGTCAGTTGTACATACAAAGTACATAAAGGCAAGGAATGGGATTAATGGGATCTTTTCCCAATCAACCCCGATGTCCTCAATGACTTGCGACGATAACCCTTCTCGAGATGAAGAAACCCCTCTGCTCTCCTCGGAGCCTGTAACGAAGGATCTGGTGACGCCCATTCCATGGGCTCAACTCTGGGTGCTGCTTATTCTCCAGCTTGCGGAACCACTCACCTCACAAGTCATATATCCTTTCGCCCCAGAAGTACGTTGCTTCTCTCGATGCATCAATTTTTTTTTCTCAATCTTATTTTACAGTTTGTCCGCAATGTAGGGATCACGCATGGCGATGAATCCCGCGTAGGATATTACGTTGGCCTGTTGGTATGTCTCAAAGCATATACCCTTTGCATTCTCCACCTAATATCGTCTAGCAATCCCTTTTTTTTGCAACTCAGGCTCTTACTGTGCTGGTGTGGAGTAAGCTTTCTGATGTCGTCGGCCGCAAGCCGATCCTCCTCATAGGGCTCTTCGGCCTGTCTCTTTCTATGGCCAGTTTCGGGCTCTCAACGTCTTATTGGGGTGCTCTTTTCAGGCATGTGTCCACGTTCCCCATCATTAGTGCGCCACTCTAACTTGACTCAGCCGGTGCCTTAATGGGGCACTGAACGGCAATTCTGGCATCATGAAGAGTATCGTCGCGGAGATTACCGACCCCACAAATCTTCCGCAGGTTTATGCGTACATGCCTGTCTCATGGTCCACTGGTAGCACGTTGGGGTAAGTGGGATGCACTCTTGGACGATTGGCAATTAAAATCGTGTCTTGTAGCCCGATGATCGGTGGTGCTCTATCACGCCCCGCGGAGCGTTATCCGAACACCTTCGGAAATTCTGAGTTCTTGAAGAAATATCCATACTTTCTTCCATGTGCAGTTTCTGCGACTTTCTCGGCACTGGCGTGGCTCTTGGCTCTTGTTTTTTTAAAGGAGGTAGGTGCGGGCGTGACTTTTGTACATTTTTGATCCATAACTTGCCCATAGACAGTATCTTCACCCGTGACAATTCGCAGCCTCTTGACCAAAAGGTCTAAGCCCTCTCCCTCCGTGCGCGAGGTGGAGATAGATGAAGCTGAAAGGCCGTATCCGCTGCGCCGGTTGATGACGCGGCAAGTGCTGTTATCTATCATCAACTACGCGACTCTTTCTCTGGTGGACATCAGCCTTCGCGCAATTCAGCCTCTGTTCTTTAGTACACCCGTCAGCAACGGTGGACTTGGACTTGAACCGCCAGCAATTGGCAGGATCCTTATGTACTTCGGCTTATTGAATGGGGTCTTCCAATTAATTTGCTTCGCGCGCATTCACGCACTATTGGGTACGAAGAGGTTGTTTGTCTGTGGGCTGCTTTGTGGGATACCCATGTTTGCGCTTTTCCCCGTGATGAGTGCCTTGGCACGGGCATACGGCGTGGGCCGGATTGTATATTTGTCGGTGGCTCTCCAACTCGCATTCGCTTTGGGTGTAAACTCGTGCTACGGTATGCTGTCGTTGTCGGTTGTGAAATAAGGAAGGTGTCAACTGATTGGTTTCTTTAGGTTGTATCTTCATTTATCTCACTGCCGCATCTCCAAATCGTGCATCTTTAGGTGCGACGAATGGTCTTGCGCAGGTACTCGTCTCCATCATGCGCGCCATTGGTCCGGTGTCTGCCACGTCCCTCTTCTCCTTGTCATTGGCAGAGGGGTATCTGGGTGGTGGGATGGTGTACCTTGTTCTTGTGGGTATCTCAGCGGTGTCCATCGCGTGTGGGATTGCCCTTCCACGGCAAGTGAGGCGGCCGTAGTTTTGGTTTAGCTCACTGGCAACGCTGCGGCGCCTTGGGTAGCGACGCCGTTGCAATGATACTCATGCACAACACCGTGAGCCCGGAAGCGGCCCATCAGGAAAAAGATTTAGTCGACATACAAAGTAGCATAAAATTAATAAACGACTTCACGCGTCTGTCGGTTGGAGCTCGGTCTCTTTAATTGTGTGGACGTTGTTATGGGCATCTGATCTGAGTGCGTGTCCGTGAGTGGAAGTGTTGTAAGAAGCCCTGTCACCTAGTATTCGGTGCATTCCAAATTTTCCAAATACATTCGTACCTAATCATACAAAATCAAAAACTTCCTTCGCAACCTCTGCATCAAAATACATTGTACGCCCTCGCGAGTGGCACACTCTCTGCCGGAGCGATATCCGCAAGCTCACCGTCGGCACGTACATCGAAGGACTCGGGGTCAACCGTTACGCGTGGCGTGGCATCGTTCCATTTCATGTCACCTTTGCGAACGCGACGGCAACCACGCACCGCCTCCACACGCTTGGACAACCCGTATCGGGCGATCGCTCCAGAGTCGATGGACACTTTTGAAACAAAACTGACCGAGTTCCGCGCCGCTGAAGCTGGATGTGCACCCCACATGGGCCGCCCGTAGAAGGGTTGAACGGTAGGAATGGATGCATTCGCATCACCCATCTACACAGTTCAGATGAGGGAGTGAACTCTACGTTACTTCTGCAATCGTACCTGCGCCCAAGCTATGACACCAGATTTGAGCACCATCTCGGGCTTGGAGCCGAAATTCTCTGGCTTCCAAAGGACGAGATCGGCCAGTGCTCCAACAGCGACCTGGCCAACCAAATGTGAGATGCCATGAGTAATCGCGCTGCGGGAAAGTACAATCAGCAGTGAGAAAGGGTGTGCAAAATAACCGCTCACGGATTAATGGTATACTTTGCAATGTATCGTTTAACTCGCCCATTGTCGTGACCCTCGGAATCCCCAAGAGCAGTGAGTGGGCCACGGAAGGCACGCATCTTGCTCGCCGTGCGCCACGTGCGACTCACGACCTCAGCGACGCGGCCCATTGCCTGGGAGTCCGAGCTGATCATCGAGATCGCACCGAAATCATGGAGCACATCTTCGGCTGCAACCGTCTCTTTGCGTATACGCGATTCTGCGAAAGCCAAGTCTTCTGCATTCGATTTATCCAAATGATGGCACACCATCAGCATCTATTCCTAGGGTGAGACGTGGTGAGGGTGGGATAATTAGGAATCGTACATCCAAGTGTTCGTCGAGAGTGTTGTTCGCAAAGGGTCGCGTCGGGTTTGTGGAAGAGGGCAGAACATTATCGAGGCCACAAACCGTGATGATGTCTGGGGCATGCCCACCACCTAGATGGGATTCAGCTACCAAGGACGGTAAATTCCAAGATGTACAACCTGCTCCTTCGGTATGATATGTGTGTATGGTACGACCGCCGAACGCGGCAATTGTCGCTGCAATGAAATGAGGAAAGTGACGGCATTGTATTTGTGAGACCTACTCTCTACGAAGCCGGATTCGTTCAAAGTATCAGTGTGTATGTTCACCTGAAGAATCAGTGAGTGCGCGACGACACTGTGGCATGTTATCACAGCAAACCTGGACGTCGTGAGCATCACCAACGTTCAATGCATTGATGATGACGGCTGGTGTGGAGCCCCAGTCTTCGTGAATCTTCAGACCCGCTGCACCAGCTTTGACGATGTCTTCAAGGGCAGAAGGGCCTGCATCATTGCCTTTCCCCGTGAAGGCAAAATTCATTGGTAATGTATCTGTGGCGGCCAACATGTGCTTGATGTAAAACGGGCTTGGTGTGCACGTTGTCGCGTTCGTGCCGGCACTGGGACCAGTCCCTCCACCAATCATCGTTGTCGTACCCGAAGAGAGTGCTTCAATGACCTGTGTTGGTGAGATATAGTGGACATGTGCGTCGATCGCGCCAGCAGTAACAATTAGTTTCTCTCCAGCAATTACTTCGGTACTTGATCCGACGATTAGTGATGGATGGACACCATCCATGACATCTGGGTTGCCGGCCTTGCCAAGACCTACGATGGACCCATCTTTCACGCCGATATCTGCCTAAGCCGAGGTTCAGCTTGGGGTCTGGGTTCAGAATACGTGGCCTTTCACCTTGTAGATTCCTGACCAATCGACAATGAGCGCGTTTGTGATAACCAGATCGAGGGCCTCCGATGCCGGGCGATTCGTTGCCTGTCCCATGCCTTCACGAATTGATTTTCCTGCTGAAAAGTCAAATACGTTTGCGATGCCCCATGGATGGGACTCGCCTCCACCAAACTTGACTTCGTCGCCATATACCGCCTACGCAGTATAAGATGGTTCTCTGCAGCAAGAAGATTGCGATTCACCTCATCGCGTTCTACCTCAATCCATAGTTCGGTGTCTCCCAATCGTACGCGATCTCCAGCAGTCGGTCCGAAGGCCGCTATGTATGTCTCACGACTAACCGAAGTGTCTTCACGCACCTCCTGCGCACCCGGCTCCGGCACGGATAGGAAGCCGCGTTGCAGCAGATTTGAAAGTATTGCGTCGCGTGACGCGTGATCGAGGGGACCAGTTGCAAGGGAATTACCGCCCGAGATGATTTTGGCGCCTCCAATCGCGCAGAGCGTCACCGTTTTGACGTCCCCCGGCTCGAAGCGGACTGCGGTACCTGCTAGAATGTCAAGACGTTTTCCATACGAGCGGCCCCGATCGAAAGACAGGGCATTGTTAACCTCGATGAAGTGGTAGTGCGAGCCAATCTACGATTGTTCAATCCCATGCCCCATCTCGCTTGAGCACACCGACCTGCACTGGCCGATCGCCGGTATTTGTGACACGCAGGCGAACGCGCTCACGACCATCATTGATAATGATGTTCTTTTTGCGGGCGATGACCGCACCCGGGAGATTCTCTCGCGAATAGACCAAGGGATCTTGCACCGGGAAAAGGTCGTTGGATGGAATGGGGAGGAAGGATCCTGAGAGGGCAGCTACTATATCTCCATCTTCGGATTCGATTGGATTGTGTACAGTGACTAAAAAGACACTTTTTTGGATCAGGCCACGGAAGTGAAACCAATGAATGCAGAGAGACCCATCGTGGAATGTGCCTTCTACTTGAATTTCGTGTAGAAGCAACGGAACTGATGGCGAGACGTGACGTCTCCCCAGAAGTTTCCTACCTTTATCCATGAGCTCCGAAACGGAATGATCACCATCACGTATGAGTTCCTGAAGCTGGGAAGCAATGAGAGCAATCGCTTCAGTCTGATTCAAGCGAACACCCCTCGCCAGGCGTTTCTGGGCAAGAAACCCGAGCTACACGAGGAAACAGTTAAACATGAAATAGATTAGATGATCTGGATATACTACTTGATGGAGTGCGAGCTTTTCGTGCTCCCGAGGCGACAGACGCATGTTGCCAGATGGCGGCAAGATATGGCGGCAAGATCCCGACCAGAATAATTTATCTAATTAATAAATACAACTTCCATCAACGAAGTTTGAAATTCCGGCGCTTGCCGTGACGGACGTCAATTGCATTGCTTGACTAGGGGTCGACCCTGTTGACACAAACCTTGCACAATGGCCAGTACAGTTTAAGTATACTGTACTATTTTAATTAGTTTGGCC